>JARKHS020012733.1:0-20000 GCA_030143305.2 Amblyomma americanum | reverse complement strand
GTCAGTAAGATGTCGTCATCATTACAGGCGTCGGATCTACTGGGGCGCGGGACAGACAATCGGCGTCAGAGTGCTTGCGCCCGGATTTGTACACGACAGTCATGTCGTATTCCTGGAGCCGCAGGCTCCATCGCACGAGGCGAGCGGACGGGTCTTTAAGGCTTGCGAGCCAGCATAAGGCATGATGATCGGTCACCACCTTAAAATTTTTGCCGTAAAGGTACGGTCGGAATTTCGAAGTGGCCCATACAATGGCAAGGCATTCTTTCTCGGTAGCGGAATAGTTTGATTCGGCTGGTGACAAACATCGACTTGCGTAAGCGATGACCCGTTCTTGACCTGCTTGGATCTGGACCAGGACAGCACATAAGCCGATGTTGCTAGCATCAGTATGGAGCTCCGTGTCGGCGTTTACGTCGAAGTGAGCCAGAACGGGAGGCGCCTGCAGGAGGCTTTGAAGGCTGCGGAATGCATTTTCTTGCGCTGCTTCTCATGTGAAAGGTGTGTCCGACCTTGTTAGGCGCGTCAGCGGCTCGGCAATGCGAGCAAAATCTTTCACGAAGCGACGGTAATACGCGCACAATCCAGGAAAACGGCGGACAGCTTTCAGGTCTTGCGGCGGCGGAGCATGGGCAATAGCTGTTGTTTTTTCAGGATCAGGCTGAACACCGGCTTGATTCACAACGTGCCCTAAGAACTTCAGTTCTGTATACGCAAAGTGGCATTTCTCATTTTTGAGCGTGAGTCCAGAAGACCTTATTGCTTTTAGGACCAATTCGAGGCGGTGAAGATGCTCCTGGAAAGTCGGGGCGAAGACGACAACATCGTCAAGATAGACGAGACACGTCTGCCATTTAAAATCGGCAAGGACGGTATCCATGAGGTGTTGGAAAGTTGCCGGTGCAGAGCACAGTCCAAAGGGCATGGCCGTAAATTCATACAGGCCATCTGGAGTAATAAAAGCTGTTTTTTCACGGTCCCGCTCATCGACCTCAATTTGCCAGTAACCTGACTTGAGGTCCATCGAAGAAAAGTATTTAGCGCTACAAAGGCGATCCAGAGCGTCGTCGATCCGGGGGAGAGGATAGACATCCTTTTTGGTGATTTTGTTTAAGCGACGGTAGTCTACACAGAACCGCAATGTTCCGTCTTTCTTCTTCACAAGGACGACTGGCGCTGCCCAGGGACTCCGGGAAGGACGAATTACGTCGTCGCGGAGCATTTCCTTGACTTGGCGGCCAATAGCGTCGCGTTCAGCGGGAGACACTCGGTAGGGGGACTGTCGGAGAGGGTGCACGTTATCGTCCGTAATAATGCGATGCTTCGCTAGGTGAGTTCGTCCAACACATGATGATACCGAGAAGATGTCGCCGTAGCGCAGAAGAAGATCTTTAACTTGTTGTTGCTGCGTCGGGGAGAGTGCTGGATTGACGTCGAACGTGAAACCAGTGACTGGGCTCTGCTCTTGCGACAACGACATTGTGGAAATACTGGGTGTGCTGCTGACATGAGCGATGGCATCAACGTGAGCCACAACAGTTCGCACATTCAGATGTTGGTGTGCATCACCGAAATTGGCTATCAGCACTTCTGTTTCTCCGTCGACAGAGATTAACGACTCCTCTGGCGACAGCAAGGCTCCTGGCAAAAAGCAAGATCTGGTTGCCTTCCGCGACGCCTTCGAAATTCCGCACTGTCTTGGCGCCGACAGAAACCATAATACTCGAACGAGGTGGGATGGTGACGTGGTCATCCAGGATGCAAAGTGCGGTCGGATGGTCTGGATCTCTGTGTATTGCGTTCTCTGTGGAGAAACACACGGCCTTTGACTGGAGGTCGATGACCGCTCCATTCTCGGTCAAGAAATCCATCCCGAGAATGACGTCACGTGAACAATGTTCGAGTATAACGAACGTTGCCAGGTAGGTTGCGCCTTGAACTGCTACTCTTGATGTGCAAGTCCCGGTCGGTGTAACTAAGTGACCCCCGGCTGTACGAATCTGTGGGCCCATCCACGGAGTGGTGACCTTTTTCAGAGTGGCGGCGAAATTTCCACTGAGGATAGAGTAATCCGCCCCTGTGTCGACTCGTGCAGTGACGTCTGTTCCGTCGAGGGAAATGCTCAGGTTTGCTGTCGTAGACGGCGTGTGAGCGGTACGGCGCGGTGTTCGGTCACGGCTGCGGTGCGGCACGGGTTCATTTCGATACGTCAGGTGGCATTCCCGTCGAGTCGGCGTTTCACGGTGTTGGACGGCATTCGGTCGTGGCATCGGGTGGCCACCTAGTTGCGGCGTAGGAGGGTCTGTTACATTTCGTCGGTGAGCAACCTCCCCCTCAAAGGTTGCTGCTTTCAGTTTTCCTGGCGGGGGCTTGGCGACCTTCCCCGAGGAAAGTCACCGTAAGACCGACGACGTGGGGATGGCGACCTGCGGGTCCCACCGGCAGATTCGGCCAGATAATCGTTGATTTCTCTGGGTCGCTGCCCAGGCTGCGGACGTGGTGCATCTGCAGGGAACCCCGGCAGGCCCATCTGACGATGCCTGCAGTTGCGGTACAGGTGGCCCGGCTCACCGCAGTGATAGCAGAGAGGACGGTAGTTGGCAGTGCGCCAGATGTCACTTTTACGGGGATACGATGGAGCAGGACGAGCAGGTGGTGGCGGCCGAAAAGAGGCCGGGGTTTCCTGAAGACGAGTCGGCGGCGGTTGTGCGCGACGAGCAACAGCGGCGTATGTCATTTGCGGTGGGGCTGTGGACGGCTGAAAGGGAGCTGGTGTTGTAAGCGCCTGTTGCACCTCTTCCCGAATAACCTCGGATAGAGCAGTAACCGTTGGCGCAGGCGGCGTAGCCGGGAACAGCTTCTGGAGCTCCTCGCGAACGATAGCTCGTACGGTTTCGCGAAGCATGTGGGTGTTACTGATGTCCGTGGTTGCCGCAGTCATGGCCATAGGTTGACGCTCGTATTGCCGCAACCGCATATCGAGTGTCTTTTCCATGATGGTTGCCTCCGACAGAAACTCTGCGACCGTGCTCGGTGGATTGCGAACCAGTCCGGCAAAGATTTGTTCCTTGACACCTCGCATAAGGTACCGGAGTTTCTTCTGCTCTGTCATGTCCGGGTCAGCTCGACGAAATAACTTTGCCATCTCTTCGAAGTATACCAGTATGCTTTCATTTGGTAGCTGGGTTCGGGACTGAAGGAGCAGATCGGCCCGTTCTCTTCGAATCACCGTGGTGAAATCCTTCAGGAACTGGTCTTTAAATACGTTCCACGCCGTTATGGACGACTCCCGGTTCTCGAACCACGTACGAGCTGCGCCCTCCAGCGAAAAGAACACGTGTTGAAGCTTGGAGTCTTCCGCCCATCTGTTGTACCGGGCCACACGTTCAAATTTCTCCAGCCAGTCTTCCGGGTCTTCGCCTGGAGAACCTTGGAAGATCAGTGGCTCCCGAGGCTGCTGCAGCACAACAGAAGGTGAACTAATCGTCGTCTGCATGCCTATTTCGGGCTGGACGGTCGTCGACGATGGCGCTGAACGAACCGCTTGGGTTGAGCGAGACTCCAGAAGCCCATACTCGGGTTGAAGGCCTTGGAGCCGGCGGCTGCCGTGGTGTACAGGCGTCACCTCGATGGCAGATGACCCTCGAGGACTTGAATCCCTGCTTGCTGGGGGAGTCCGAGGCATGGAATGCGTTACCCAGCACCCTCCACCAGATGTCACGGGTGGTACAGCTCGGTTGGATACGTCAAAGTAGGTGACTGCAGCGGACGTCAGTAGCAGTCCCAAAAGCGGAGAATTCGCAGTCAGACACTTCGGCTTCTTTTTCTAAGGCCAGCTCGCGCGCGCATTCCGCGCTATCGTGGTTCTAGTAGAACGACGACGATGAATGGGCGGTGTCAATATATATATATATATATATATATATATATATATATATATATATATATATATAATATATATATATATATATCCCACACCTAGTTCTCGTCTATCCTCTAACCCGCGATAGCACAGTATGTGTCCGTCTTTTAGTACTGTATACGCCTCACCTGTCCTCCTAACTTCGCTAAGCCCTATCACATCCCATTTAATTCCCGCTAGTTCCTCAAACAGCACTGCTAGGCTAGCCTCACTAGCTAAAGTTCTAGCGTTAAACGTTGCCAGGTTCAGATTTCAATGGCGGCCTGTCCGGTATTAACGAGAGGGTAGCAGCTATAGTAATTAGGCTGAATAGGAGGTACAAGCTGAAAGTGGTGCAGGCCTACGCACCCATATCCAGCCATGATGACCAGACCGTTGAAATTTTCTATGAGGACGTAGAATCGGCAATGAATAAAGTAAAATCGCAGTACACTGTACTGATGGGCGACTTCAATGTGAAGGTGGGCAAGAAGCATGCTGACGACCAAGCGGTAGGTTACTATGGGATAGGCTCTAGAAATAGCAGGGGAGAGTTATTAGTCGAATTCGCGGATAGAAATAATTTACGGATCATGAATACCTTCTTCCGCAAACGAAAAAACAGGAAATGGACCTGGAAGAGCCCCAATGGTGAAATTAAAGATGAAATCGACTTCATACTATGCGCTAAACCTGGCATCATTCAGGATGTGGCCGTCCTCGGAAAGGTGCGTTGTAGCGACCACAGAATGGTAAGGTCTAGAATTAGCTTAGACTTGAAGAGGGAACGGAAGACGCTAGTGAAGAGGAAGACCATTAACGAGTTAGCCGTAAGAAGGAAAGCACAGGAGTTTAGGATAGCGCTGCAAAACCGATATTCGGCTTTAACTGAGGAAGATGATCATGATGTTCATTCAATGCACGATAATCTGACATCAATAATTACGGAGTGCGCAGTAGAAGTAGGCGGTAGGACAGTTCGAAAGGATACCGGGAAGCTATCTCAGGTGACGAAAGATCTGATTCAGAAGCGCCAAAACATGAGGGCATCTAACCCTACCGATAGAATAGAACTAACTGAGATATCAAAGTTAATAAATAAGCGCAAGGTAGCCGACATAAGGAAGTTGAATATGGAGAGAATCGAGCATGCTATAAAGAACGGAGGTAGCCTAAAAACAGTGAAGAGGAAACTAGGCATAGGTAAAAACCAGATGTATGCATTAAGAGACAAGCAGGGCAATGCCATTAACAATATGGATAAGATAGTTAACGTAGCCGAAGAGTTCTACACAGACCTGTACAGTAGCCAATGTAATCAGAGCACTAATGAGAAAGACAGCAGTGCACAGCAATGCGTCATCCCGCCAGTAACGAAATATGAAGTAAAGAAAGCCTTAGAAGCAATGAAAAGGGGAAAAGCAGCTGGGGAAGATCAGGTAACAGCAGATCTGTTGAAGGATGGAGGGGACATCGTGCTTGATAAACTAGCCACCCTGTATACGCAAAGCCTTATGACCTCGACTGTACCAGAAGCTTGGAAGAATGCAAACATTATCTTAATTCATAAGAAGGGAGACGCCAAGGACTTGAAAAATTACAGGCCGATCAGCTTACTATCCGTTGCCTACAAAGTATTTACTAAGGTAATCGCTAATAGAGTCAGGGCAACGTTAGACTTTAATCAACCAAATGATCAGGCAGGCTTTCGTAAAGGATATTCCACAATAGATAATATTCACACTATCAATCAGGTGATAGAGAAATGCGCAGAATATAACCAACCTCTATATATAGCTTTCATTGAATACGAGAAAGCATTCGACTCAGTGGAAACCTCAGCAGTCATACAGGCATTGCGTAATCAGGGGGTAGAAGAGCCTTACGTCCAAATACTGGAAGATATATATAGCAACTGCACAGCTACTATAGTCCTCCATAACGTCATCAATAAAATTCCAATAAGGAAGGGCGTCAGGCAAGGAGACACGATCTCGCCAATGCTGTTCACCGCATGTTTACAGGAGGTACTTCGAGGCCTGAATTGGGAACAGTTGGGAATAAGAATAAATGGAGAATACCTAAATAATCTGCGATTTGCTGATGACATTGCCTTGCTGAGTCACTCAGGAGGTGAACTGCAAATCATGATCAATGAGTTAGACAGGCAGAGCAGATCGATGGGTCTAAAAGTTAACATGCAGAAAACCAAGGTAATGTTCAACAGCCTAGCAAGGGAACAACAGTTTACAATTGGCAGCAAGAGCCTAGAAATAGTGACGGAATACGTCTACTTAGGGCAGGTAGTGACAGCTGATCCGGATCATGAGAGGGAGATAACTAGAAGGATAAGAATGGGGTGGAGCGCATATGGCAAATTCTCGCAGATCATGAGTGGCAGTTTACCAATTTCCCTCAAGAGGAAAGTGTACAACAGCATAATCTTACCGGTACTCACCTACGGGGCAGAAACGTGGAGGCTAACGAAAAGAGTTCAGCTTAAGTTAAGGACAACGCAGCGAGCCATGGAAAGAAAAATGATAGGTGTAACGTTAAGAGATCGGAAGCGGGCAGAGTGGGTGAGGGAACAAACACGGGTTAATGACATCGTAATCGAAATCAAGAGAAAGAAATGGGCTTGGGCAGGGCATGTAATGCGAAGGCAAGATAACCGCTGGTCCTTAAGGGTAACGGAGTGGATTCCAAGAGAAAGTAAGCGTAGCAGGGGCGGGAGAAAGTTAGGTGGGCGGATGAGATTAAGAAGTTTGCAGGCAAAAGGTGGATGCAGCTGGCAAAGGATAGGGTTAATTGGAGAGGCCTTTGCCCTGCAGTGGGTGTAGTAAGGCTGATGATGATGATGATGATGATGATGATGATGATGATGATGATGATGATGATGATGATAGACACCTATATTCTAACTCTATCACCTAGCCCACTGGGACCACGCGGCAGCCCCGCGCGCCGCAAACCTTTCACGGTTTCCGCACACATGTATTGTTATTATTTTCTTCTTTTTTAAAATTCCGTTTGATAAATTTCTTGTATTCTGCGCTATGTCTTCCGCGCCTTATTCATTCTCATTAACCATTTGGTATTTGTTTGGCGCCATATTCTATACATTTTTTGTGAGTGTTAATATTTTCTTCTTTCAATGTTGTCTTGTGCTAATAATTTTTCTGCTCTTTTTCCTTTTCGTTTTCTCTCCCAAATTCCTCTCTGCCTTCTCATTACGCACTCGGGCTTCGCTCAATATTTGTTGTCTTTTTCCCCCACGGCTGCCACTTTTTCACGGGAAGCGCACTGGCGGACACGGGTTGAAACGGCCTAGTATATTTATGGGAAGAAGGGCGCCAGGATGTCTGGTAGAAAAAGCCCGACGGAAGGGCCTACCGAAGAAAAGAAGCAAAGATACGCATATGACCCCACTGCAGGTTGCCGCTGCGGCGCGCAACAAGTGTGTCTCGTGCGCATCCCCAGCAAGCGTCTCAGGATACCTGATACGGGCCGCCCGCGCGGACCCGGCGGCGTCTTGCGGGAGTGTCGTAGAGAGAGAGAGGGGGGGAGTGCGGCCTAACGCTCCTTTCCCTTTTCTACCGGTGTTCAAATGCGTTGTCTTTTCTACTCCTTTACTATTTCCACCTCCCCGTTTTGCTCTGCGTTATTGTGTGTTTTATTCAGCCACTGCCCCTGTGAGAGCTGCTGCGCTGTCCATTATACGGCCCCTTGCCCTCACTCTCAAGTTTGCTTTGAGGGCGGAGTTTATACATCCTCGCGGCTTGAGGCAAACAGACTACGGCTAAATGCTGAGAATGGCCATTATAAGTGCTACCGAATTAAAAACGCACTTCGAATCACAGCCAGCATAGACTGTTTCACAGGGTTAGAGTTACATGCGCAAAAAAAACGAGTGTTTCATGCTATCGCTACCTTAGAATTCGGATCATTGAAATTTAGCGTCTGTCTTTTGCTGGCACTGTTGTAAATGAGGCCAGAAGAAAAAGAAGACTAGTTACATTGACCGCTTTACAGAACAGTCATTCACACCTTAGTTCCACTGCCTTAGTTCTCTGTAGCCGTCTTTTTTAAATCTTTCTCTGTGTTTTGTAATCAAAAATTTTTGTTTCTGTGTTTGGCAATGCAAGTTGAACAGTATGGCTTTTAAAACTGTTTTTCAACTTACTCAACCGCAAGGAGCTCTGTTAGAACTGCGCGTCATCTTTTCTTTTTCTGCCTCCAGGTGCCCTGACAGGTGCCATCAACTACTACCGTGCTTTCAACAACGATAGCGACCAGCTGAAAAAGTTTCCTTATCGTAAAATCAACGTAACAACACTCATCTTGTGGGGAGTGAAGGATGCATTCCTTACTATGCCAGTTGCCGAGAAAAACAGAGAATGGTTGAGCAGTTCAACCGTAGTTTACTATCGAGGAGCAGGTCACTGGCTGCTGAGGGAGTGTTCCACAGAGGTCACGGAACAGATCAGAAGCTTTGCGAAAAACGGAAAGCACTGGCGCCTACATACGATGCGAAGACGATATGTGGAAGCATGTACAGAGTGCGCTCCTCCAGGAGAAAGCTGGCTGTCAACCTTACTTCCGTGGCTTCCACGGGACGCAATTGTACCCACGTTCAAGTTGGAATAATACCTTTTTGTGGGATATGTGTTCTATGTTCATTCCTAAACATGTTTTCGAAAACAGTGAAACCATGTTAGAAAAGTGTTCTGCGTTTCAGCTGGCAGCTTTTCAGCAGCATGATCACATAAATAAATTGTTTTGTACCTGTTCAGTTTGGCACTTTTGAACGAGTTGCTTAATCTAGAAAACTACAAACTTTCTCCGTGAAGTTTAGAGACTGATTCATTTTCTTCTCTAGAAATGATTCCCCAAAAACAAATATTGGTGCGTATGTGTAGCATAATCCTTTCGGGCTAACCTGAGCTATTTATGTCCATTGATGTGGCAACCGCTAGATGGCACTACTTGTGGAAAAATACATTGTCACTACTCGTCAGCGCATTCTACTGTGAGTGAAATCTGGAGAGATGGACGTCCACCTCCAACAGCGCGTAAACATAAAATTCAGTGTGCAGCTTGGCAAGACAGCCAAACAGACATATGAGCTTCTTCGTGACGCTTACGGCAGCGAGACATTATCGCGAACGCGAGTTTTCGAGCAGCACAAGAGGTTCGTTTCGGGGAGAACGTTGGTGAAGACGACACAAGGCAGGGGCGCCCTTCAACCTGACGGAACGAAAACAACGTGGCTCGGATCAGAGAAATCGTACAGCAAGACCGCACCATTACAGTCCGCATGATATCAGATGCTCTCGACATTAGTAAGACAACATGCCATCAAATTTTGTGCGAGAACTTGGGCAAACGAAAGCTGGATGCCAGACTTGTGCCGCACTTCCTCAACAGACATGTGCCGCATTCCCTCACACGAGTGTTTTTGGAGGCCCACGAAGCCAAGACGTGTGGCCATCCGTGTCCACTTCTAGCTCTGTGTTTTAGCTTTTTCCCCTGTTTTCTTGCGTGTGGCGTGGGTCGCACCGTGCTCTCCGTGAGATCGGATGCCTAAGACGTCCGTGCGGAGAAATTCCCGGCAAGGTGGGCTCATTCTAACGTGAAAAAACCCAGCTGGAACCCTTAGGCGTAAGCTAGGCTTAGCTCAACGCTGCCGAGCGAGGAAGCGCTACGCGTCTGCATGGATTCTGCGTTGTCGACGACAGCTACGCGGATTCCCGCGGTGTTGCCACCTGACGCAGCCTCAACGTCCCCGCAATCATCAGCGCCTACGGGCCTCCAGCCTGCGCCGTGTTCCGATGCCACGGCTTTGGCTGCTTGTGACATGGACTGCATCACCGTCTCTGTGCCTGTGACACTCCCTCAAGAAACTGTGCCCGTCGCGCTGGTTCAGTATTCCAACCAAGAGCCGTCACCAGCGCCTGAGCCCCTGCCACCTTCACAGATGCCTCCCGTGAGTCAAGCCTCGCTTACACCTGCTGCGAACTCGTTCCGCGTTACCATCAACCTGAAAAGGGGTTTGTGCACAAATAGATCAGGGGAAAGAGTTCATGGCGGGCGACACAAAACGGCGGGCAGCGCCGAAGACGGCCAGTCCAAACCAAGCGATCTCGTGCAGAGCGGCGATGCTTCGTCTTTCATCGGCGCTTCGTCAGTGATCTGCCCAGGCGGCATCAGGTGCGGCCGTCATGGTTCGCTACAATTTCCCCGGGAACGAAGAGGAGCCTCCCTAGCGACCTATGGCGAGGACCAAACAAGCGGGTCGTAGTATGTCTTCAGGCGGCCGACGTGGACGGTTTCTCAGCGCAATGGCGCAAGTCCAAAGAGGGTTTGAGCGGCTCTACGATGTAATTCACAGGCGACGTTTGTTGGGCGACGCAATAAGGGCCGTGGTATTCTGCACGAAATTTTGACGGCAATCCTGGTGGTGTGCCTGGAACCCAGAGCCAAACTAGGGACCCTATCGGAAAAAAAAAGTGTTGCCTGTTATCGTTATCGTGACGATGCTTTTAGCGGCCTTGGGATTCCGAGGTAAAAGAGCGCGCCAACTGGCAGCATTCCTCCGCATGCTTTGCGATTTCGGAGAGGGGCGTCCACTCGGAGGCGTCAGGAGTATACGGTAAGATGGTATCCATCGTGGACGACGGCTCACGCCCGTACAGCAGGAAGAAAGGGGTAAAACCGGTGGTGGACTGCGTGGCGGTTTTGTACGCGTACGTCACGAAAGGAAGGACAGCGTCCAAGTTGGCCTGATCTGCTGCGACGTACATCGTGAGCATGTCTCCGAGAGTACGATTGAAGCGCTCGGTCAGCCCGTTAGTTTGAGGATGGCCGGCAGTGGTGGTCCGATGTACGATGCGACATTCGGTAAGCAGACCTTCAATGAGGCGGGAAAGGAAGACGTGTCCTCTGTCACTTAGGAACTCTTGCGGTGCGCCATGGCGAAGAACAAAATAATGCAGCAGGAACATCGCAACTTCGCGGGCAGTAGCAGCAGGAAGGGCGGCTGTCTCGGCATACCGGGTGAGGTGGTCGACGCCGACGATAATCGAACGGTTTCCAGAGACCGTATAGGGAAGCGGGCCGTAAAAGTCGACGCCAACGCGATTTAAACGACGTGCCGGGCAAGGGAGTGGTTGCAATGGGCCGGTCACTCGAGGAGCGTATGTCTTCCGCCGCTCAAAGGGGATGCAAGATCGGATGTATTTCCGAACATAGGCGTACATGCCGCGCAAATAGTAACGCTGAGAAAGCCTTTTGAATGTTTTCAGCACACCAGTGTTCACACACTGAAGGTCGGTGTGGTAAGAGGCGCTGAGATCGTAAATGGCGGGGAATCGCGAGAAGCCACCGCCGACCATCAGGCATGTAGTTGCGGTGGTAGAGAAGGCCGTCCCGGAGGACAAAGTGCAGAGCTTGATGCCGTAATGCTCTTGCAGTCGCAACGTTTTGTGACGAAGACACGGCGTCTATTAAGGAAGCAAGCCACGGCTCTCTCCGCTGCTCCGTAGGCATATCAGCGATGGTAAGAGATGAAAGCACGGGATCTGTCACCTAGGAGCAGGCAGCGTCGCTGGGAATGGGAGACCGAGACAAAGCATCGGCGTCCATGTGCTTACGGCCGGAACGGTAGATGGCACGGATGTCAAACTCTTGAAGGCGAAGAGCCCAGCGAGCGAGGAGACCGGATGGATCTTTAACAGACGATAACCAGCAGAGCACATTGCGGTCCGTGACGATGTCAAACCGGCGACAGTACAGATAGAGCCGGAATTTCGTTAGTGTCCATACAATAGCTAAACATTCCTTCTCCGTGACGGTGTAGTTGGATTCAGCTTTGGTGAGCACGCGACTTGCATACGCATCTACGTATTCTTCGAACCCATCTTTTCGCTGAGCCAAGATAACTCCGAGGCCAACACCACTCGCATCCGTATGGACCTCGGTCAGTGCTGTTGGGTCATAGTGTCGGAGTATTAGCGGTGAAGTCAAAATATGGCGCAGGGTAGTGAACGCTGCGTCGCACTCGGCCGACCAGCCAGACATGTCATTGTTTACGCCAAGTAGGTTCGTCGGCGGCGCAATTATCAACGCAAAATTGCGTACGAAGCGCCGGAAAAATGAACACAAACCTATGAAGCTTCGAAGTTGCTTGAGCGACATAGGTTTAGTTAATTGCGCCACAGCACGGAGCTTGGCCGGTTCAGGGAGGACGCCTTCCTTGGAGATGATATGCCCCAAGATGGTGAACTTCCGAGCTGCGAAGTGGCACTTTTTGAGATTCAGCTGCAGGCCGCCGTCAGTCAGCAAGTCAAAACCTGTCGTAAGCGTGCGAGGTGCGTGGTGAAATTGGCGGAAAAGACAACAATGTCGTCCAAGTAGCAAAGGCATATCTGCCAGTTGAAATTCCGCAAGATGTTATCCAGCATCCTTTCGAATGTGGCGAGTGCGTTGCACAGACCGAACGGCATCACATTGAACTCGTAGAGGCCGTCGGGTGTAACAAATTCTGTCTTTTCTCTGTCAGGTGCAGCCATCGGTACTTGCCAGTAACCAGAACGTAAGTCAAGGGAAGAAAAGTACTGAGCGCCTTGGAGGCATTCAAGAGCGTCGTCGATGCGGGGAAGAGGCTAATTGTTCTTGTGGGTAATTTTGTTGAGGCGGCGGTAGTCGACACAAAATCGGATTGAGCCATCTTTCTTCTTTACAAGTACCACCGGCGAAGACCAAGGGCTGTGAGACGGACGGATGACACCACGGTGTAGCATGTCCTCAACTTGTTCACTAATCATGCGGCGCTCTGCTTCCAACACACAATATGGGCGCTGTCGAAAAGGTGGGTGAGAACCAGTCTCTGCGTTGAGCGACGGTGGAAGTCCGGCCTAGAGGAGTGTGGGCGACGTCGAAAGCGGAGCGAAACGTGTGCAGAAGGGCTGAGAGCTGCATCCGGTGGGCGGAAGGAAGAGCGCCGTCGATGGCGGCTTGGAAAGCGGTGTCGGGCAATGGATCAGGTGCCGAATCGGAATTAAGAGCGTTGATGGAGGAACGGTGGGAGGTCACGGGGGCATCCAGGTCAGAGAGAATGTGGGCAGGTTGATTTGAACCAGCAGATTCGCTACGTAGCAGGGTAAGCGGGCAAGAAGATGGATTGTTGATGAGCATCTTCGTGAGACCTCCGTGAACACCGAGAACAGCAGACGGCAGCTGCAGGTTTTTGCGGTGGACAAAGGAAGAAGACGGCGTAAATAAAGCGGTGACGGCCGGTGTGGCAGGGCACGAGAGGGATACAAGCGCTGAAGCCTCCGGAGCGATATGGACGTCTTCAGTGACGGTGAGCTTCTGTGGACACAAGAAATGAAGGTCGCCGGCCAGTTCGTCGCACAATGCAGATAATTCTACCTCAGCCCGGGCGCAATCGATCACGGCGTTATTATTTGACAGGAAGTCCCACCCGAGAATCACGTCGTGAGAACAAGACGGCAAGACCAAGAATTCGAGACTACAAAATGTCAGCGATGACAACCCACGCTGTGCATGTGGCCAAAGGTGCGATCCTGTCTTCGGTTGGACTGCGACGCGACAGACCAGAAAATGGCGTCGTCACTTTCCGTAGGTGACGGCACAGTCTCTCATCAATCACTGACACAGCAGCACCCATGTAGAGAACCGCAGACACAGAAAGACCGTCGACAGACACCACTAGAATGTTCGTGGGAGAACGATGAGGCCCTGAACTGTTCGAAGAGCACGCAATTCTTGCCTCTGGAACTGAGGAACCTAGTTTTCCTCGTCAGCAGACATAGGGCGACGGCGCATAGGCGGCAGTGAACGGCGACGTGAGGACGGGTATCGACGGGTCGTATACGGACACTGGTCGCTGGCGTACGCTTCTGGAGGTGGAGCAGCCCGAAGCAGCTGGGGTGAGCCGGCAGAAGGCGCGAACGCTGGAGGGGCGACCATGCGGCGGCGACAGAGGAGGGCCACGTGGCCGGGGAAACCGCACGAAAAGCATAGAGGACCCCGCACCTCCACCAAGTGAAAGGGGATTTGTGCACAAATAGATCAGGGGACAGAGTTCACGGCGGGCGACACAAAACGGCGAGCAGCACGGCGGGCAGCGCAAAAGGAGGCCTGTCCAAACCAAGCGATCGCGTGCAGCGTGGCGACGCTTCGCCTCTCATCGGCGCCTCGTCTTCATCGGCGCTTCGTCAGTGATCGGCTTATGCGGCATCAGGCGCAGCCGTCATGGTTCGCTACAAAGCCTACATTGCGCTTTAATGACTGCCATCCCTGTCCGGAATGTTCAAGCCACAATTGAACATGCTCTTGGCCCTTCGAACTACTGCGGGTTTTTCGTCCATCGCCCATCGAATACCATCACGGTAAACTTGACATCATTGACACACGGCTAGAAAATGTGCGCAGTTACACAGATCCCCCTGGATGACAGCAAGCATCTCTCGGTGCAAATATATTTTGCACCTGGCCCTGACACCCTCTGCTGCATGGTTTATCATGTCGACAGCACAAGTCCTTCCGAGGAGGTGCGCACAAACATTCGCTGCTAAACTCACGTAATACTGCAAGCACGGCCTATGGGGCGCTGGGGGTGATATTTACTACCTCTCATCCTGCAAGGCCCGTTGACTCTCCCGTAGTACCTTACCTACTACAGGGCGATCGTCAAACCGCAGCTTTTCCGACCGCGTCGTATATTTTGTTATCACTCCCACAAAGAAGGACACATGCAAAATACCTGCCCTAATCCTGCAGCTGTGGCCGACATGAATGAACCAACAGTTCTTTTCGCCCTATGCAAATCGCCGGAACATGACATTCGCTCCCCCGCTTGTCCAAAAAAGAAGCAAGCGAAGACGTTTTATAAGTTGCCTGCAAAAGTGAATGTTCCTACAAGTAATTGCTTTGCAGCTCTCGCATGTGACGAAGTCTTCCTTGAACTTCCTTTATCTGACCCCGCGGCTCGCCATACGCGGCCTCACCGGCGTTCATATGCACAAACGGCTCACCTTCTCGGATCAAATGATACACCAAAACGACCAGTGCATCCGTCAAAAGTGTATATCAGAAATGAAGCCAAAGCTTTAGGCAATGCCATAGCGGAGGCTCGCCGCCATCTCGAAGAAATCACTCATCGCCGGAAACAGCGTCGTTCTCACTCCTCTCGAAGAATTCCAATAACTCGGGAGCAACCATCGTAGGAATCACCTGGAGTAAGCACTGGGCCACAATCAGGTGCCGACCACCCGTATGCCGTGACTACCCCGACAGAGGATAAGATATTAGCGCTCATGAAGCAGGTGACATCCCTCATCGTAGAAGCTCTTCGGCCTCGTGATGGATAGCGCATCATCTATGGTGGTGCAGTTGAACTGCCGAGGATTCGCTAATAAGGCCTCTGAAGTGTACAACCGCCTTCGCGATTGAAATCTGAAGGCATGGGCGTTCCTGCTGCAAGAGCATAATTAACTCCCACGCCTTTCAGGCTTCTGCGCATACCATTCACCCTGTTTCCCTGATCGCCATTGCATCGCCTCCTCCTTCAGCCCAGATAAATCTGCACTTTATATTTACACTTCAGTTCTGCATACACCACTCGTCCTTTTACGATAGTGCAACACACTTCAAAAGGTTGTCGCCCTTTTTGTTAAACCTGCAAGCACAATCCTTATTCTAGTTACTTTTTATGGCCGTCCTGGCTCGGCATCTCCCAATCTGGGATGCCAACATGCCAAAGTTCTACCAACATGGGTATCCCTAATCTAGTTGGTTTAGACTTGAACCGCGCAGACACTTGGGGTTACCCATCGGATTCCTCACGGGGTGCACTAATCCTAGGCAGCGTTTCAGATCGTACCTTTCAATATTAAAACCACCCGAATACCTCTACCTGCCCACGAGATGGCCGGTTTTCATCTCATTTGACTTTGCGGTTAGGCCGCGGTAACCCTCGTTGGGCTGTTGATTCAGACACTTGTTGTAGTGATCACAGCCCTATTTTTATTTGCCTCATGCCTACGCATCTACGAAAAAAACGCCGCAGCGTACGCATAACATTATGTGATTCTGTACGCGCAGATAATCATTTATGTACGTTCAACCCGTCTTCAGCACTGTCTACCCTTTCTGCAGTTCTTGCGACACGCGCTACTACCACTACTGTAAATGAAGCGCGACCCAAACCCTGACATACACCTCATGAATCTGTGGGCTCTTCGTCGCTAGGCGGATCTTTACGCTACTCGTCACCCCGATGACCCATCGGCTCTTCCCGCTCTTCACCGCGCTACAGCACGTGCGCGGCGCTATGCAAAGCGGCTAGGCGGGCAACGCTGGGCTGCATGGTGTGACCGCACGTCCTCTGCGCAAAGCCATCGACATCTTTGGAGATTGTTTCACGCCATGGAGCGCCGTTCGCAGGCTGCAGATTGCACAGAAAGCATTCGCTTCGCGCTTATTCTAGATGAGGATACATTTTGCACAACAAGCGGCCCGTCAGTTTTTTCCACACCATGAGCGCACCCCTACGTCTGCGCCTGACTTAACGGTTAAAGAGCCCTCCGACGGGATTACTTCTGACCTAACCATGACAGAGCCGATGGCCTCCATTGAACGCCTAAAAACTACCACTACTCCCGGGCACGACTGCATACCTACCTCCTTATTACGTAACATGGAAGGGACGGCTTTGCAACCCCTACCTGATACTTTTAATGAAGTGTGGAATTCTGGCGGCATGCCGGGAGACTTGAAGCATTCTATTGTGGTTCCAATACCTAAGACAGGTCAGCCTCCACTATCTCTCTCAGCCCTTCGTCCAATTTCCCTTACGCCTACCATCTGCAAGCTTTATGAAAACATTCTCGCCGCACGCTTGTCGTGGTGGCTGGAATCCCATGATAGTTACCAAGATTCACAAATTCGTTTCCGCCCACAAATTAGAACGGAGGACAGCCTTGCTACTTTGGCTACTGACGTGCTTGACCACTCTTCGCACAGTCGTCTTGTATGAACCGTGATCGCTACAGACATAACAAAGGCATATGATAGCAATCTTCACTCTGCCATTCTTGCCTCATTTCAAACTCTTCTTCTTATTCACTGGCTTCTTCTCTCCATTCTCGCCTTTTTAACAAATCGAACCTTCAGTGTGCGTGTCCACAGAAAGCCCTTTGGTCACTTCCCTTCAAACAGAGGTGTGCCCCAGGGCTAATTGCTCGCCCCCACATTATTGAATGTGGCTTTTATTTCTCTTGTTCGAGCCCTAGAGACCATCCCTTATACCGTGTGATTCGTATGCCAATGATATAACCTTGTGGTGCTGTCACCCAGATGCGTCTATTCATTAGTCGGTCCTTCAGCACGCGCTGGATTTATTGACATCTCGCCTCCCACCTCTGGCTCTAACACTCTCTCCAAATAAATCATGGTTAATTCGCTTTGGAAATAAAGCCGGCTTACGGAAAGCTCCCCCTTTAAATATAACGCTAGATAATTCTCCGATTACTCAGGTAGAAGCTATTCGCATTCCTGGCCTTCTCTTTCATACATCTGCGACTGGCCCCCCGTGGCTGACAGCCACCCGTAAATCGGCTCACGCTACCCTAGCTCTGATTCGTCGCATAGCTATGCGCTCTGGTGGCTCACGTGCTCATACGGTACGCCAGCTTGTGCGCTCTATCCTTCAGTCACGTATGGTATATCAGACACAATTTGAACGTCTCACCTGCAGGCAGTGGGACTCCTTTGAGGCTATCAATCGGGAAGCTATGCGCGCCATAACATATCTGCCCCGTTTAACACCCATACCTGTGCTACAGGGGTTCGCGCAACTTAATACACTCAGTGAGCTCATCGACCAACGGGTGGCAAACACAGATCTAAAACAGTCTCTTCAACTTCAGCGCTTCAAGACACTTCCTCCGTGGTCCTATTGCCCGCTCACTGACAATCGCCCCACTATTTCCCCGTCGGTATCAGCAGCGTATCTGCATGAAGGGCGGATATTGTACACTGATGCATCACATGCTGCACAGAGGGGAGTTACTGCAGTGCATAGTCCATCTCATCCGCATCTGAACTCTCACGCGACATATACCGCGGATACGTGCACTACCCTGGTATTGGAACTTCAAGCCATTTATATTCCCATTGGTCCCCTTCCGCTCTTTCCAACATTCAATACAATTCATATTTACATCGGCTCCCTCGCCGCCCTTCAACAGCTTAAGGCTGTTCGACGCATATGCCAGATTTCCCAATTAATTCATGTACTCTGCGCCAACTACCCATGTCCTGTGCGCATACACTAAATTCGCGGCCAAGCTCAGGATCCACATAACATTCAAGCGGATTCTATGACTCATCATCACACATCAGACGATCCGCCACCTTCCCCTCTTCCCCCAGATCCTTTCCTGTCCCACGTTTCCGATTCCAATGTTTCCTCCCTCTAACCCGTAGTCTTAGTCGGCAGGAGGAGGTATCCGTGTGTCGGATTCGGGTAGGGCGGCTCTGACACCATCTGTCCGTAATCGGTGGCGTGCAAAAGATCTGCCAGCAACTGACAGGTGCCCTCACTGTGGCGCTGCACCGGACCTTTGTGATGTGCGGCACTTGTTGTGGACGTGCCCAGCGACGGCTGCTACTAGAAAACGGCTCCTCAGAGAGGTGGGCCTGCGGTGGAACCGCGAACGTGACTATGTGAAGTGGACTATGAACAATCATTTCATCGGCAACCTTTGCGGCTTCCTCAGCACAACTGTTCTTCACTCCTAAATTTAACTTTCTATCTCCCGCATTCCTTCCCGTTTTCTCAAATTATGCCCCATGGCACACTTTTCGAATTTAAAAAAAAAACACCCTCGCACATGACCAGAAGTGCACGCGGGCATCAGTGAGCGCTCATTTGCTCTCTGAGGCAGTGAAGGATGCTGCATTCGTCGACGGCATCATTGCTGAAGACGAAACATGGTGTTTTCAATACGATCCTCAAACAAAGAGGCAGAGCGCCGAATGGCGGTCCACAAGCTCTCCGGCATCGAGAAAGGTGCGGCGACAGAAGACCAAAACAAAAACGATGCTGATAGTTTTTTTTTCGATGTCAGAGGTGTTATACACCACGAGTTCGTCCCACAAGGGCAGATGGTGAGTCAGGAGTTTTATACCCGCATGCTTCAACACATGCGTGATGCACTGCGACGCTGTCGCTTTGACTTATGGGCATCTGGGCAATGGAGCCTTCTCCACGATAACGCAAGGCTGGACACTGCCCGTGGTAGACTTAGAAAGCGGACCAAGCAAGTCAACCCCGATCTTGTCAAAAAAAGAGCAAGCGGTCTGACCGGTTGCAACAAGCCGGCGGGTGAGGCAGTACGACGAATAAAGCGTTGACACTGCAGGCAGCCTGCAATGTACCGCTGAGTTGTCTTCTAAAGTCCAGACCAGCAAAAACTTTGCCGCGTTATATGCAACGCACCAGAAAACCCTTGGTGACCGGATGCAATATCGTCGTGCATGGGATGACGGACAATGCCAGAAAGACTGGCAGGGACAACCAAAAGCAGGCGTGCAACCTCCACCGAACAGTTCTTATTAAAAAAGCCCGCCCTCAGATATCACGAATGGCGTGACGGCAGCACATGTACGGGCTTGGTCAAATGTTTTTAGGGGGATCCCCCAAGGTGGAGTAGATTTCTAATAAGGGAGTAATTACTCATTGGCATCCCCAAAGCGCAGCCATACGGCTACAAAGGAAAGCTCTGCAGCCTTCTGCCCTCCCCCCCCCCCTACCTGGTCCCCGGGCCAGGACAAATTTTTCTTTCCCTTCGAGGTTTCAGACAGCGATACTGAGAACAAGAGCAGCGTTGTCCTCGTGGGCCATGACTGGGGTGTGGCATGATCAGCTTCTGCTTGGCAACACTGTACGAGAACCTCATTTCCAGAATGATCATATCAACGGCATGCATCAAATGACGTTTACGAAGCAGCTCTTACGAAGCGTGACGCAAATTAGGATGTCTTGGTGAGCTCTAGTTACTGCGGCGCT
>JARKHS020012732.1:0-12623 GCA_030143305.2 Amblyomma americanum | reverse complement strand
ATACTCGCTCACCATCGACTCTACTACATATTTACAGCACACACATCATTTTACGTAACCTACATATTACTTCGCGAAGTCGTAATGACAAGCCAAAGCCTTTGCTCATTCTAAAATTAATGTTCGCAATATAAATTGTACACTGAGGACGGATAGAGGTTGGCATGCATCGATAGGGACACCATGTTCAAATCACAGTGATTACTCTCACCGTAAACAAGGCCGTCATAAGCTGGAAAATAAAAAAAAACGAAATGCTGGTGTCGCCACAATCACCCAATTTCCCAGGTAAAATGCGTGTGTCGAAACCGAGTTTTCGCGGATCTCTGAGGCTACACAGCCCTCCCATTCACTTTTTTTTTATTCGAGAAGTGTGCCATGAGGCATAAGTTGAAAAAAGGAAAGGGGGAAGGAATGCACGGGATTGAAAGTTAAAAGAAGGAGTGAAGAACCGTTGCGCTGAGGTAGTCGCAGAGGTTGCTAATGAAACGGTTGTCCATAGTCCACTTCACGTAGTCACTTTCGCGGTTCCACCGCAGGCCCACCTCCCTGAGGAGCCGTTTTCTGATAGCAGCCGTCGCTGGGCACGTCCATAACAAGTGCCGCACATCACAAATGTCCGGTGCAGCGCTACAGTGAGGGCACCTGTCAGGTAGTGGCAGATCTTTGGCACGCCACCGATGACGGACAGATGGTGTCAGAGCCGCCCCTGCCCGAATCCGGCGCACGGATACCTCCTCCTGCCGAGTAAGACATCGGGGGAGAGGGTGCGAACACGGAGGAATTAGAGCGCGTGTTCGCTGGCGCAGAACTTCGGAATCGGAAACATGGGACAGGAACGGATCTGGGGGAAGAGGGAAAGGTGGCGGATCGTCTGATGGATGAAGATGAGTCATAGCATCCGCTTGAATGCTATGTGGATCCTGGGCATGGCCGCGAATCCAGTGTATGCGCACAGGACATGGATACTTTGCGCAGAGCACATGAATAGATTGTGAAATCTGGAACGTTCGTCGAACAGCCTTAAGCTGTTTAAGGGCGGCGCGGGAGTCGGTGTAAATATAAACTGTATTGAATGTTGGAACGAGCGGAAGGGAAGCAATGGCATTATAAATGGCTTGAAGTTCCAATGCCAGGGGAGTGCACGTATCCGCAGTATACGTCGCGCGAGAGTTGAGATGCGGATGAGATGGACTATACACAGCAGTAACTCCCCTCTCTGCAGAATGTGATGCATCCGTGTATAATATGCACCCTTCAGGCAGATACGCTGCTGATACCGGCGGGGAAACAGTGGGGCGATTGTCAGTGAGCTGGCAATAGGACCACGGTGGAAGTGTCTTTAAACGATGAAGTTTAAGAGACTGTTTTCGAGCTCTATTTGCCACCCGTTGGTCGGTGATTTCACTGAGTGTATTAAGTTGTGCGAACTCCTGTAGCACAGGTATGGGTGTTAAACGAGGCAGATATGTTATGACGCGCATAGCCTCACGATTGATAGCTTCAAGGGAGTCCCACTGTCTGCGGGTGAGACGTTGAAATTGTGCCTGATATACTATCTGTGGCTGAAGGATAGAGCGCACAAGCTGGCGGGCCGTATGAGCACGTGCGCCACCAGAGCGCATAGCTGTGCGACGAATCAGACCTAGAGTAGCGTGAGCCGATTTACGGGTGGCTGTCCCACGGGGTGCCAGTCCCAGATGTATGGAGGAGAAGACCAAGAATACGAACAGGGTCTACCTAAGGAATCAGAGAATTATGTACCGTAAAATTTAAAGGGGGAGCTTTCCGTAAGGCGGCTTTATTTCCAATTCGAATGAAACATGATTTAGTAGGAGAGAGTGTCAGACCCAGAGCTGGGAGGCGAGATGTCAATACATCCAGCGCGTGTTGAAGGACCAACTGATGAATAAACGCATCTGGATGACAGCACCACAAGGTGATATCATCGGCATATGCAAGCACGCGGATAGAAGGGATGGTCTCTAGGTCTCGAACAAGAGGAATTAAAGCCACATTAAATAATGTGGGGGCGAGAACGGAGCCCTGCGGCACTCCTCTATTGGAAGTGAAATTACCAAAGGGCTTTCCGTGGACACGCACGCTGAAGGTTCGATTTGCTAAAAAGGCGTGAATGGAGAGGATGAACCGGTGAGGGAGACCAAGAGTTTGAAGGGAGGCAAGAATGGCAGAGTGAAGGATGTTATCATATGCCTTTGTTATGTCTTTAGCGATTACGGTTCGTACAAGGTGACTCTGCGGAGAGTGGTCAAGCACGTCAGCAGCCAAAGTAGCAAGGCCGTCCTCCGTTCCAATTTGTGGGCGGAAACCAATTTGGGAATCTGGGTAACAATCATGGGATTCCAGCCACCACGACAAGCGTGCGGCTAGGATGTTTTCATAAAGCTTGCAGATGGTAGGCGTAAGGGAAATTGGACGAAGGGCCGAGAGAGATACTGGAGGCTGACCTGACTTGGGTATTGGAACCACAATAGAATGCTTCCAGTCTCCCGGCATGACGCCAGAAAGCCACACTTCGTTAAAAGTATCAAGTAGGGTTTGCAAAGCCCTCCCTTCCAAGTTACGGAATAAGGAGTTAGGTATGCCGTCGTGCCCGGGAGTAGTAGTAGTTTTTAAACGTTCAATGGAGGCCAGCAGCTCTGCCATGGCGAGGTCAGAAGTAATCCCATCGGGGGGCTCTGTTACCGATAAGTCAGGTGGAGACGTAGCGGTGCAGTCATGGTTTGGAAAAAATTGACGGGCCGCTTGTTGTGCAAATGTGTCCTCATCCACATTGAGCGCGAGGCGAATGCTCTCTGTGTAATCTGCAACCTGAGAAGGGCGCTCCATGGCGTGAAACACTCTCCAAAGATGTCGATTGCCCTGCGTAGAGGACAGGCGGGCACACCATGCAGCCCAGCGTTGCCTGCCTAGCCGCTTTGCATAGCGCCGCGCCCGTGCGGTAGCGCGGTGAAGAGTAGGAAGAGCCGAAGGGTCATCGGGGTGACGAGTAGCGTAAAGATCCGCCTGGCGACGAAGAGCCCACAGATTCACGAGATGTATGTCCGGGTTTGGGTCGTCTTCATTTACAGTAGTGGTAATAGTGTGAGTAGCGAGAACAGCAGAGAGAGTAGACAATGCTGAAGAGGGGTTGAATGTAGATAAATGATTGTCTGCGCGTACAGAGTGCCATGATGTTATTCGTACAGTGCGGCGTATTTTCCGTAGACGCGATTCTATTCTTTTGGTTACATTTCTAGCCCTGACTGGCTGACCGCTATGTTAACGGTTGTGTGACTGGAGCTTGATCCAATGATGAAGGATGAGACGAAATATAATGTGCGTAGAATTTTGTTCTATCCGGTTCTAATTAGGTACAAGTTTGGTATTTTAAAACTGGTTGAAATACAGTAAACTTGTGTCGATCTTGGAACACAACACTTCCAAGAGTATCATCATCATCATCAGCCTTACTACACCCACTGCAGGGCAAAGGCCTCTCCCATGTCTCTCCAATTAACTCTATCCTTTGCCAGCTGCATCCACCCTTTGCCTGCAAACTTCTCAATCTCATCCGCCCACCTAACCTTCTGCCGCCCCCTGCTCCGCTTACTTTCTCTTGGAATCCACTCCGTTACCCTTAAGGACCAGCGGTTATCTTGCCTTCGCATTACATGCCCTGCCCAAGCCCATTTCTTTCTCTTGATTTCTACTAGGATGTCATTAACCCGTGTTTGTTCCCTCACCCACTCTGCCCGCTTCCGATCTCTTAACGTTACACCTATCATTTTTCTTTCCATGGCTCGCTGCGTTGTCCTTAACTTAAGCTGAACTCTTTTCGTTAGCCTCCACGTTTCTGCCCCGTAGGTGAGTACCGGTAAGATTATGCTGTTGTACACTTTCCTCTTGAGGGAAATTGGTAAACTGCCACTCATGATCTGCGAGAGTTTGCCGTATGCGCTCCACCCCATTCTTATCCTTCTAGTTACCTCCCTCTCATGATCCGGATCAGCTGTCACTACCTGCCCTAAGTAGACGTAGTCCGTCACAATTTCTAGGCTCTCGCTGCCAATTGTGAACCGTTGTTCCCTTGCTAGGCTGTTGAACATTACCTTGGTTTTCTGCATGTTAATTTCTAGGCCCATCGATCTGCTCTGCCTGTCTAACTCATTGATCATGATTTGCAGTTCACCTCCTGAGTGACTCAGCAAGGCAATGTCATCAGCAAATCGCAGATTATTTAGGTATTCTCCATTTATTCTTATTCCCAACTGTTCCCAATTCAGGCCTCGAAATACCTCCTGTAAACATGCGGTGAACAGCATTGGCGAGATCGTGTCTCCTTGCCTGACACCCTTCCTTATTGGAATTTTATTGCTGACTTTATGGAGGACTATAGTAGCTGTGCAGTTGCTATATATATATATCTTCCAGTATTTTGACATAAGGCTCTTCTACCCCCTGATTACCCCACCCTGATTACCCTGACTACCCCAAGAGTATATACACTTACAAAACAACAGACAGATGTTGTCACCTCAGTTTATTTCTCGGCTGACAGTAGTTAAAAAGTGCACGGAAAGTTTTGCCAGTCAACAATTCTCGTAGTACCTCAGTGAACAATCGCGCACCGGTCTACCAAAACGAATTGAATGACGCATGTTAAAAGCGACCGTAACAACGACCTGGAGGCGCATATTCAAAGCCCTAGGTCTATTCACATCTACACGCTAGTGCCTACGGCGTATCGGTTAGCCATAACCGTGCCTTACACGATGTATTTGTGCCTTTCATCATTCACTGTTCTCCATTTTTCGTGACCCGGGTTTTATACTAAACGCTTCGTCCCGCTTCATGTATTCCGGAGAAGCATCCGCATTCAAGCAACATCGATTCGTATCCTGCCCTTTGATCTAGTGCAGGCACAGGGCTGAGCCGCGGTTGACGCAGCGCAGAACTGTTTCATTTGTACAAATTAGCTGAGACCTCGCAGCTGCCTGCTTTTTCCCAATTAGCTGTGGCCAGAGCCGGGTATGCAGCGGTTCATCGACAAAGAAGCTAATCTGTCCAAATCAAAGAAAGATCCAGTGAGGATTCCCCCCCCCCTCTCCCCTATGTAATACCCTCGAAGGAGTGCCTTTAGGGGTATGCTGTATGAATGCATATGAGTGCACGTGGCAGTGGGACGGATTCTTACTGAAGAGAGACGCGTGTTGTAGGTCAGTCTCATAAGCGCGCACATCTACTCGTTGTTTTTCATGCGTCCTACAAGAACCGTACATACGTGGCAGCATATGAAGACGTGTATTCAGAGGCACCACTGCATGTGACCGAAATTCTGAGGTCACGCTGGTTGGACATATCAAAAGGAACACCAGGAATAGCCTGCGGCTAGTAAGCTTGATAGTGACAAAAAGGAGGACAAAAAAGTCCTCCTTTTCCGTACCCGGCGAAGGAACAGCGGCGCTAGCCGAGGCGCTGCGCGCTCCGCGGTACGTTTTCCTGCACCCATACTGCACGTAGTCACCCTTCTTCATTGAGGATAGTTCTTAACCAGTAAGAACACTCTAAAACCTGAAGCCTTGTTTCTGGGCCACAGGAGACATAGCTCCTAAAGTCTGGGTTTTAGCCTCATGCGAGACTGCGTAATGTAGTTAGAGAAAAAAATCTAAGCACACACCTTCTGGCTTTTCAATGCATGTTTGCTAGATCCCGTGTGCGAAGACCCGCATGAGAGAAGGAAAGAGAGAGCGAAGATGGGAGGTAATGAAAATGACTGACACGAAATGTGCACGACATAATCGCACTAGACGGTTATAACTTGGGCATCTAACTTGAGTAATACACCTGTCACACGACATTCCTCGAAGGCCTTTCTAGCAAAGGCACTTTTTTTCACCTAAGGAGTGAAAGCTTAAAGGAGCAGCGACGCTGCTACACGGTGCAGCCCAAAGGTGAAACATTCGTTGAGGCTTAGCACCCGCCGAGCCAGCTGAAGTGAGGGCTTTAAAATTAAAGTGGGGAATTCTGTACATTCGTTGAACTCAGACAATTATCTTTTTTTTTTTTGCTTGCTTGAAAGAACTGCAACAGCTGCTCTCATCAGCAGCAACAGGTATTGTGTATTGCCTTGGCCACCAGGGGCACTCGATGTTGCTGCAACACTTTCACTGTCTTGAAATCTGGGCATAAAATATAAACTTTACCCGCACAAAAAGCAAAGCCAGACACACCTTTCCTATTTTTAAAAGATGATTTCAGATTTAAAACATTGTGGGCTGCATCTACTTTTTTTTCATTGCTTTTAGTTTTTGACGTTGGATGGCACTGCCATCGCTGGTTCTCGAAGGCCGCGCCTTTGGGCTCCAAAGGTCTCAGACGGACGCCTTCGCCTCCAAGGCCCTTAGCGGCAAAGGCGCAACATTTGGCCAGTGTAGTTGCACTTCTTACGCCTTTGAATAAAGGACCCGATTCTCAAAGGCCTTTGCGATGCCCGTGTGACAGGGGTATAACTGTATCATCACCTTCTACTTGACTCTCTCGAGACGTTCCCCTTTTCCTTATCCATTGTGGAGTAACAGGCCAGAGCGACGTTAATATGGCCAAACTGTCCACCTTTCCTGGCTTAAAACTTGTCTCGCTGGAACACTCCGTGCGCCTTCTCCATCCTGCAACAGGGGCAAATGACCACTGGGTCGGTTTCGTGGCTTCGGCGGGGTGTCCCAGCTAAGTCAAGAATGACAGACCCGGGGTTCCCGCTGCTGGCAACCATGGAAACCGGAACGGAAACCGGCTCTTCTCTCCCCTCCTTCCTCGACTGAGGAGCCCGATGGCGGCGCGTCGGTAGCGGAGGAGCGCCGGCCCCTCTCTCGGCGCGTGAGTGTGCCAGCAGCAACGCTGCTCCCAGAGCCAGCCGTTCCCGTGCACGCATCAGCAGCAGCAGCGGCGGCAGTCGTACAGGAGAGGGAGGACCTCGCCGCGTCAGGCGGCGCAGGCAGGGTCGATGCGGAGAAGGCGATGCGCGGCCAGCGAGGCCGGCGGCCCGCCTGCTAGCGGATAGCCCGGCCCCGTGGTCGTCGTGATGGGCCGCCGCGAGTCGTCGTCTTCGGGGCCGAAGACGGCGCCGCGGCCGCCGACGGACCCGTCGCTACTGTGGTGCCGACTCGCCGCGCTTTTGGTGGTGGTGCTCGTGCTATCATCCCGGCCCGCGCCGGCTTCGGCAAGAGGTGCGTACACCCTCCTCTTCTCTGATCCCGCGGTCGCATCTTGGGCTTCTTCACTTTTGAGAGGACGGCGGGACGGCTAAGACCGCATGGAGCGGCTCGCTCTTCTCACGTCTCTCACTTTTCACCCTCTCCTCTCAATAACCCGCGAACGGTCATTTGCTGATACTTGAGACCGTTGTTCATCTTCGAACTACCGGTGCTTCCTCTCACAAATATCCTTTCGCAGTTCTCTGTTCAATGGTCCCTTCTCTTTCTTCTTTTTTTTTTATATTAGTTGCAGAGGTGAGTCGTTGTCAAATTCCTCGGTAAAAAAGCACCGAGATTCGACCCGTTTTTTTTTCTTTATTAAACCGCGCCACGAGGCATCGACGTCTGCCATGAGCGTGTCTTTACTCATACGCGAATTCTGCCTCTAATGACCGGTGCCGGTTGTGTTTTTCGGGCGGGCGCTAATTAGTTTTCCGGAAATACTGCCGGATGAATGAAACGCTCGCAATCTGCGTTGACCGCCGGTACAGGTGAATCTCGGTCGGAAAATGCGCCGCTCTCACTAGCAGACCCTTCAGAGCGAGAATGGCGGGAAAGAAAGAAAAAAAACCGCGCAAAGTTGCGGCCGAGAGAAGAACTCGCCATGTTAGTCGGAAGCCACTTTCGTTTCTGCATAATCACACGGTGCACATTGTATACGATTTCACCGCATTTCTGTTCAATACCGGTAGGACTTTTCTATTTAACTGCGTTACTATTACGGTGAACCTTTCATACAAGATCAGATTTAACGCCCCGTCTTCTTCGCGTCTGGTAGCTATAGACCTTTTCGCTAGCCACGCACTTACTCTAAACTACACCCACTTTTAAAAATCTGCTTGTCTTTCCACTCTTATATATGCTTGGGATATTTTTTTTTTGTGTATTCTCGTCTGCCTTGACTTTTAGATTACGCAACAAAGGCTGACCACACTTTCGTTTTCGGAAGGTGCGCAAAGCGCCTCGGACGGTTTTTATGCTGCCTCTGGCATCTAATACTAATGCGCCGTTTGCAAATCTCACTGTGATATAAAAACGCCGCAAATCATAAACCATAGGGAGCGAACGGATTGAGTCGAGATATCTGTTTTCAGTGCGGGAATAACTGAGGGCTGAAAACCGCTAACCGCACTTTCGGCTATGGCTCTCTCAGGGCACCGTCACTTCGACGGCGCCCCACCAGCGGCTACAGCGGCGGTTCGTGATTCACCGACGAAGCGCCTGCCGTGCGGACGCTTTCGGAAACAAGCTGATATGTCGACTCTCCGCAGGGGAGCTTCCTCCGCACGCCGGTCGCGGCAATGCGACTCTGGAGTTTTGCTTCCGACAAACATTTGTTAACAATGTCTAACTGAGGATAAATGCTAATTTATCCTTCTTATTTCGGTGTAAGTACCTGTTTAATGCGCATTATTACCCGCTTCTGGCTGCTTGTATATTCTACTTGAGCTGTACACAACTTCCTTCACGTGTATGTTGGGGCCTTGAGATTAAGTACACCTATTAATTCCTAGCTAGATCTCTCACGTTATCGAGCCATTACCAACAGGCGTGCGGTGGAAATGTTCAGCCTCCGCTCGTTACGAATGACGCTGGCAAAAAGGTAAAAAAAAATCGAAAGAAACTATTATCAAAAAAGGCCGCAACCCGCAGCACACGAAAGCAAGATAGAATGAAGCTGGACGTGATGGGGGAGTTAAGTCTCGCGGTTGAAGCATGCACGTAAAAGCAACAAAGATACTTTGTGCAGTTATCAGCAAAACGACTAGCTTAAATATGAGCAGATCAATTAGTGCGCACTGAGTAATGTGGTCGCAATGGCAGGAACTTCGCCGGTCTTGTCTCAGTCAGTGAACTTCGTTTAATCTGCTCCGAAATGTTGGGAAGGAAGAAAAGTGGTACGCTAGATGATATGAAAAAAAAAATGATGCAGGGAATCAGGCTTTCAGCATTTTGACGATACATTCGCGAACTAAGTTCATCCGGCCAGCACTTTACGCAGTTCGAGGGAGTTAACTGGAAGCGATTAAGGACAAATCAATACACCAGCCTGACCTTCCCGGGCTGGTAAAATTAGAAAGAACCGTATTTTGTGCCTTTGTGCCGTAGGGCTCTGTACATAGTCGTCTAGCGTGCTTCTCTTAATTCTCGAATTGTTCAAGCGATTGCTCAAAAACGGGAGAAGAAAAAAAGATTGTAGGCTGATAAAAAAGCACTTAAAGAAATCTTTCGTGTTCCAATTAAATTAATAAAAGAGAGAAATTACCCGTATTTTTTTTTAAACGAGATTTATTGCCTCAGGGCATCAATAGGCGAAGGTGTGATTAACGGATGCAGTAGTGATTAAAGTAATGAAAAAAAAGGTTAGCTGAATTTGTGAAGTCCAGTAGTGAGCGATGGTATGGTCCCTGAGACCAGGCAAATATATGAAGCAGGGTTTCAAGAACACGGACAACAGTCGCTGTTGAAGGTGGGGCAGGGGTTACAGGAATAATGAAACAGCAGCGCAAGGTTGCCGGAAGAGGCCCAAGATATGCATGACCGCTTTCTCTAATTCACAAATGCCGCCCACAGTCTTGTCTCTCCGCCTCGCTTCCCAGTCCCGGCCGTTGCACAGCAAAGTTTTAACATAAACTTGCTATGCATAACCAGCTGAGCAACATTTTACAAGTAGCTCCGCTTCGCCGCCGGACCGTCTGTAAAAAAAAAACAAAAAACAGCGAGGTTGTTTTGCGCGTGGCGTCTATGCTTTCGGAGCCCTTCCTCTTCGCGGGAACAAAGTGATTACGTTGTCTCCCAAGCGACTGAGTGTCGTTCGACAACCCGTATTACCGTCCGATGCCACGGCAGAGTGGTCTCGCTTTATATATATATATATATATATATATATATATATATATATATATATATATATATATATATATATATATATATATATATATATATATATATATATATATATATATATATATATATATATATATATATATATATATATATATATATATATATATATATATTCATCCCGCCGCGGTACACGTTGACATCGGCGTCACCGTCCCTGCAATCACGATTTAATCAGGGCCCATCTAAAATGCCACTGCTGCGCGCGTATGTTTTCTATTGCTTACGAAAGAAACACTGTCGCGCAAGCGGCGCAGCGTTGGCTGCGGGCGCGCGGCAGCTACTTATTTACGAGATCGCGTCAAAAGCGGGATAGCTTGACGAAAGCCCCTAATCTGCTCATTTTTCATTTATACGCCAAGCCTCGGTCCTTCATGTGCGTGTGCGTTTGTTTCATAGCCACGAGATCCCCTGCACGTGTTCAAAGAAGGAAAAAAAAAATGTCTGAAAATATGCTGCTCACTTCGCAGAATCCCTAACGACTTCTACGCTTTGCTGGAAGTAATTAGAATTTCTTAAACCGTTTGGTTGCGGACGCTTCGTATGCGATCCTGGTGTGGAAGTCCTCATCGCCGATTAAACGTACGGCTCGGGAGCCTAGTGGCAGTCACGGTTTAGAAATAATAAAAAAGCGCCGCAGACAGAAAAGAATGATAAAAAAGGGGACGTTCGAAGCTAAAAAAAAAGAGAGAACGAAAGAAGGATGGAGGGAAAAAAAGAAAGATTTTGCGAAGTCAGCGACAGACCTCGCAGCCTGCAATGAGCGGACGATGTCTGGGGGCTCGTTAAACGCCTCCCGAGACCCGAATTAATCTGGCGCCTTCGCATGCACGCCCGTCTGGTGTGTATTCGCCAAAGACCCCGTGTGACTGTCCGCGGAACATTAGAGGCGCGCTCGTTAAAGAAAAGGCGCCGAAAAGCGCGAATAAGCCAAAAGCAAAGTTGTGCAGCAGCTATGTAATGAAGTTTGGTGAGGCCGCAAGGAAAGAAAAAAAAAAGTACGATATAAATCCTCTCTCGCGTTCCTGAAAACAGTGCTGCATGATCGCTTCGGTGTCGCCCTCTTTTCAGTCTTTTTTTTTCTACTTTCTCACCGCGCGTTAAACGCCCAGCACTGGGAATTTGACGCCGTTATGCCCCCGTTCTTGAGTAATTTCTCTTCTTAAAGAGAAGAGCTGCGTTGCAGCCATAGGACGGCTCGTGCCCTCACTATGGTTTATAAACGGCCCACAAGAATTTTGATCCGGAGGCTTCTTTGCGCATTTGGAGTTCCTGTGCGTCGAATGTAGTCGGGGGACGTCTATTATCGATGTCAGTGCCCCTCCGCCGTGGCTCAGTGGTTAGGGCGCTCGGCTACTGATCCAGAGTTCCCGGGTTAGAACCCGACCGCGGCGGCTGCGTCTTTATGAAGGAAAAACTCTAAGGCGCCCGTGTGCTGTGCGATGTCAGTGCACGTTAAAGATCCCCAGGTGGTCGAAATTATTCCGGAGCCCACCACTACGGCACCTCTTCCTTCCTTTCTTCTTTCACTCCCTCCTTTATCCCTTTCATTGCGGCGCGGTTCAGGTGTCCAAGGATATATGAGACAGATACTGCACCATTTCCTTTCACCCCCGAAAAAAACCAATAATTATTATTATGTCAGTGCACCTTAAAGATCCCCAGGTGGTCGAAATCATTCCGGAGCCCTCCACTACGGCACCTCTTTCTTGCTTTCTTCTTTCACTCCCTCCTTTATCCCTTCCCTTACGGCGCGGTTCAGGTGTCCAACGATATATGAGACAGATACTGCGCCAGTTCATTTCCCCAAAAACCAATTATTATGTCTATTAGCATTTCGCTCGTTGTGGCTTTGAGGCGCGAATTGTTCGCGCATGCAGCTTGTAATGTTTAAACGCCTATTGCCAGCCGTGCGCGGATGTATACGAAATTGCATCTATCGAATTGTCGTCGTTTCGACAACTCTGGCGCTTACCCCTGTCGTGCAGAAATTTTTTACATGCCAAGTCCAGCTTTCTTGGACACCACATTTAACGGTCAGGCAGCTCTGGGACTTTGTAGGATACTGCTATGAACATATTGATTGGAGTGGTCCAATCTTCCAATGCAAAGGGAAATCGTGATTTTAAAATTTGCCTTGTGCTCCCACGGAGCTGTTGAGACTGCCGCAGAAAACCAATGGGATAGTTTTGGGCGATAAATAGCAGAAAATTACAAGCGCCATGAGGGGGGTCTGCGGAGATATTGATTGTTATAGTGCAATCTTACGATGTGCCAAAATTGTGTTTATAAACAACTTCAAGTTGAAAAATGCGCCTGTGCAGAATCTATGGGTATACGAGAATCTAGGAAAATGAATGACTGAATGAATTATAAATGCATTGGATGGATCATAAATGTCGCAAAGGTTGTTACCCTTTCCACGACTCTCGATTACTGAGTAATAATAATAATAATAATAATAAT
>JARKHS020012731.1:0-42573 GCA_030143305.2 Amblyomma americanum | reverse complement strand
CTGTACTCTAGTTCCTTTTCTACGTTCTTTTTCTTGGCTGAAGGAAAACGACTCCTATTTGCCTCGCCCTAATGCGCTCAGGGATGTATGTAAAAACAAAAATGCACTTCGCGAGCTAGAGAAAGTTTCACAGTAACGTTCTTCGGTTGTTGCCGTTGTCGTGCGAGCCATAAATATTCATCCACAGGGTGTAATCACAAAATGAACAAGGGAGGGAAAACCACAGGGTGCTTGCCACCGTTTCGACAAGTGGAGTTGTTTTCGTCAGGGTGAAGCGTTGATCATTGACTAGGTTTAAATAGGGTTATCCCTCCGACGAGGAAGGCCTGGTGTGAAGTAAGAAGTGTGCTAGGAAGGGAAGGGTGAATCTGGTCCAGGCTTGATGGCTGCTAAGGTCGATTAGCCGGCTGGCCTGCAAAACTGTGAAAAGAAAAAGGCCAGCTTAGCAGAAAGGAATCCGGTGTGGGGAGCGTGGACAGATAGCGAGCGTGGTCTTGAAAGGCTGCGTGTCCAGCTGCGACAGGTGGTTTGGTGCGACTGACTGCGTTGCCCTGAAAAACCCAGATAAAGGATTAGATAGCATGGCAGAACGAAATACCGAATCAAATAGCCAGAGGGAGGTGCTTTCAGGATGGTTTATGGAAGTGATCACCGGTGCACGGGCAGGAAGCTGTACCTGGTTCAGTTGTGTGCATCCCTAATCGGATAATTCATGTCATATCCGAACACCACAGAAGACGCGCTCGAAATATTTACACAACGTGGTGTTGGATACAGTACAGTGCCTGTATCTTGAAAGTAACGCGGAGAAAGAGGAGGATGTCCCAGCACACTGGCGGCAACAAGGCAAGTTGGCATCGCCACGCTGAGATTGCTGTCAGCGCAAGTCCCGGTAGCTGAAATGTACTTTACGTCGTTTTTCAACTTCTAAGCAGAGTGTGTGCTTGGACCCGGCCAGTGCCGCATGGTTGACAGTGAAGCCGGCAATATATTCGCAAAGCGGACGCCAGAGCCGCTGACAGAATTCCGGGCGAATATTTTTTTGTTTTTGTTTTAGTGAGTACCCTTGCCTTTCTCCTTTCTGCGCGATGAAAAGACTCGTAATTAATAGACGAGTAAAGCAAAAACGCTGCGAGTTCGCAAGCAGCGGCACAAAGCGGGTCAGTCGCATCGAGGGAAAGACTGCCGATTCTGGAAAATTACTCTTGTTTTATCGCTGACAGCGCTCCAGACCATGGTAAGCAATTAACCTCGTCTTCCAACAGGCTGCGAAGCCATGCAGCAATCCCATTTCCTCTTCCAGACTATTGTGCACCGAATCCCTTATTTTCGAGCTTATATATTACTCCTCGTTGTGCCTGATCACGGCGTCGAAAAAGAAGTGGTAATCAGGTAGGGTAAATGAATTCCAGAAATGGCCTAGGCTATTATTGCGTTAACATCTAAATTCTGCTCCAGCTTCAATTCCTTCCCGAGTCCATTGTTTTAATTTTCTTTTGTGAAATATCGAGACAATTTTCCATCGTAATTTGTTTCAGACCTCTCAAACTCTGTTACCGTGGCCAATTATCTCACTTTGCAAAGTACAGTGCTAATATTGGTAAGCAGGGGCGCGGATGGCTGTACGTACATCTCCATACATTTTGTTTTCATTTCATCATTTGTCTTCGGGTGAACAGCACAGCTCCAATGGAGGTTTCTTATAACGAACAAGAATGAAAGAATTCGTTGATCCTGACAGGAACTACGGTTCCTGATACATACCGTCTAGCAGCTGAATACCACTTTTTTCTCTTCTTATCTAATGTGTGACGTGGAGCGTAGTTCTTTTGCGCGTGTCTTTTCATTTAATTAGCGTGTTTTTTTTTTTTGGAGCGCGGTTGTTCTCCTTCAATGCATGCTTTTCCTTGTCTATAATTACTTGAATTTTGCATTTTTTGTATTTTGTATTTTTGTAGTTGTATTTGTATTGTATTTTTGTTATCCTCTGTACTTTCGGCCAAACGAGCAGAAGTCATTGTGTTTCCCCCCTGCAATAATGCCTCCTGGCGCTGCAGGTATCTGTAATAAATAAATAAATAAATAAATAAATAAATAAATAAATAAATAAATAAATAAATAAATAAATAAATAAATAAAATAAATAAATAAAAAAAGATACCAGCTCATTTCTTTACATTAATACTTTGTACTGAGTATACAAACCCTTAACGTTTCACACTTAGACAAAAATCAATGCGTGAGAAAACCAAACTCGAACACAACTCGTATATCCTGAGTACTTTCTTCTAAAAAAAAAACCTATAACATGGTGCTTTTTTACACATCCCTGTATACAGTAACACACGTGATATTTTTGCAGCTCTCTAACAATACGAATGTGTGCATTCGTCGAAATGTCTGCGTTGAAGAAAACAAAAAAACTCGTCTTCTAACCCTCCAGCGGAGGAAAGAACTGGCAGCGATAGTTGTCTTCACCACCTCCTTTTCCCCTGGACATGAAAATGCCTTCTCCTAGGCATACGCTCAAGCCAACTACTTCTGCAAAAAAGTAGGAAGAAAGCCATTAGGGACGCGCCCTACTCGTCTCCTTTGGTTTGCTCTTCCGCGATACATGCTCCCTAGATAGTTACTTTACCTAACAAAAGAGGGCGCCTGCGTCGCAGCGACACGAGCGCCATGGACGGCGTGACTGGTGCGCGCGCGTGGGAGAGCACTGGCTCCTCGGCTCGGGAGCTCGACGCGCGCGGACGTTCCGGCGAGGCGCTCCGCTCTCCGCCAGCGGGGCGAGGCCTCGTGGTGGGAACATTCTCCTGCCAGCACGTTCCGTCCGGCCTGGAACTTTCTCCCTAGTCCTAGCGTGGGCGAACTGCCCGCCGTGGTCGGCTTGCGCTTGGTAGCGTACGCAATCACGCGGTGGGTCGGCGTTCAAGCGAGGAAAATGTATTCATTATCACCCCTATCAAAACCCCGCAATTCGTGTGCCTGGATGTTCGAGCAAATTTTCTGTTTGATGCAGGTATAAAAGACAGCACACATGTCTCTCGCCGATTAGTTGCACCAGAAAGCACAGCATGAAACAAGCGCCCCGAGGGGCTTTCGAGACTAGCACTGTTAGGCAATAATGTCAGCTAAAAATTCTGGGCAGAAAGAAAAGCAAGAGCTCGCGACCTCCCAGCCAGAACAAATCAAGTGCGCAGCGTCATGCAAATTGTGCGAATTGTGCCATCACTACAATAGACACTACTAAAATGCTTTAACTTGAGGGCGTTCTTAACCACATTGCTAAAGAAGAAAACGCGATAGGATTTCGTTTGCCTGCGGTGGTCTACAGTGACTGCCTAATGTCCTTCTTGCAATTTTCCAGCCAAAACCAAGTTTGGTACCAGTTCAGTTGCCTTTATGTGGTATGCAAGAATGATCACGTTCAAGAATTTTAACGCGACAGCGTTAAGGAGCCCGTGTCGCAGAAAAGCCGGTGTCGTCGGCGTCTTTGGCCGTGAGCAAAAAATGGCGCATCTCGGTGGACACCTGACCCCCGCCGTAAGGAAAGGTATTTTCCTTCCTTACGGCGCGGTACGGGTGTCCAGCAAGAATTGTGAGGCAGGCGTCCTTTCCTGTCCTTAAACAAATTTATTTCCATTTTCCTTGCCTTACGGCACGGTTGGGGTGTCCACCAATATATGTTTCCTTAAATTGTCCGGGCAAGGGGTCGCACCGAAGGACGATGGCGTTCTGTGGATTTCTTGGCAATGCTGCAACACGCTGTCGCGTCCTGCTCTTAAAGGCGAAGCTTAAGCGTCCTCCAAATTTTACGCTTTCGTTCTGAACCACCACTCTCCTAAGTTCATTTAAGGCACTTCATCGAAGCCGCTCGACAAAGCTCACTAGGCAGTCTCTACCGACACGTACTGCAGCGCATTTGGAACGATCCTGTATTGCTCTCCTGCTTAGCTATAAAACAAACTCGCACCATTAGACTTCACGCTTGAAGAAAGTTAGAGCTGCCGCTACTAATTTCTCATCCCATGCTTTCTCGTGGCGAACTTTTTCAATTCAGGATTGTTTGTGCTCTGTCAGGAACTCGAGTTTGTGTTTCCGCGAAGACGGAGAATAGGAATGCGCTCGAATACGTTATACGGGAAGTTTTTTTTTTCCTTTCAACAAAAAGTTTCTTCAGTTAGAGAGACGCATGCAAAGCAAATTTACATGAGGAATCGGCATACAATATTCAAGGCGCAAAAAGCTGTACAATCGATAAATACAGCTGAAAAGCGCATGTGCATGCTAGCTAAGCAAATAGGCAAACAGTGGCTTGTCTGGCACCCATCTCCTCCTGCAACTCGTCCCCATCGTTTGTCTCATGCAGAGGAGCAAGTGGGCACATCTCTGCAGAGAAAAGAAGCTCGAATTTTTTTTCGGTGCTTAACATGCCCACCGTAAGCATAGGTAGTACGGGCGCTCCGTAGACAGGAAACTGCAGCACACGTATTTACAATCCGTCGCTCAAAGTATGTGAGAGAAACGCACAATCTGCTACCAGGACAAAAAAACAGAATACAGCGAAAGCACTTCACAGAGTACCACTAAAATAGAAGGGGACCTGAAGCAATCTCCGGTCGTTTTTCTTTAGAGATGCGGGTGGATAAAGGAAGAGCGAAAGTATAAACAATAGCTGTCTAACGGAAGGGAACCAATTGCGCACCGGTTCATCGGCGTAGTTACGTGCTCCATGGGCTTCTAGACTAAAGGTACCTCTTCTTTTGTTTTTCATCTAAAATGTGATGACCTTCAATGGTTATCTCTTCAACAATATTTTTCTTTTATTCAGCACGTTTCCACACTTGTGAACATCTGGCACTCCCAGAGTTCCGATTTCCTTTGTATGAGTGTGCCTTCGCACTGTGTAGAACGTGTTGCTGCCCACATAGCTGTCCGCCCGTGAATCCAGTTCGTAATGCGAAAGTGTAACCAAGTTGCGAGGGATCGATTCTGTGGAGATGAAAATTTGGGCAGCACTCGGGAGGATCCGCAATAGGCGCAGAAAACGACAGCGATGCGCGTCTATTTAAAGACTTCGTTAGTTCTCCCTTCCAGTATTTGTTGCGAGGAGAGCCGTTCTTTGACGCAGAAAAGCAACCACCGATGTCTAAACTGGCCAGAGAAAATGTGTAGCAGCGACGGCGGCCGCCGAAGTGCAGCCGAATGGAGCTCCCTGCTCGTGCCGGCGTCACGCGCCGTTCGGCTGCACGCCATCATACGTTCTAGAACTTCAGCCAGTAAATCAGTCATTTACTTCATCGTGCCGGCCTCATACTGATTGGTGCGACAAATCTGCGGGCCAACCACAGCGGACACAGTTACACGCTGTGTTCATGTAGCTCTAAGCTGAACTTTAAGGCCTCTCCTTAGGAAAGACGGCAACGTTTTACAGACAAAATGATCTAATTTAAATCCGAAATCTGTGTTATCGCAAAATATGTGCAAACAGTAACTTGGAATAAACCCTACATGAACATTTTCAACTGAACTTGCCGCAAATATTACTCGAAGTCTTAAGATTTTTCACAGCATCGAAGAAAAACGGTTAAACAAAGCACATAGACAAACCAGTCCTTTCGGCAGCCGCTAAGATGAGCTGGTCCGCTAGATTGACGCCTCTTGTAGCCTATACAAGCAACGAGATTGTAGCTCATAGATTTGAATGATACTAAGGTCAATTTATGCATGTTCTTAGAGTGAATGGTAAAAGGTGAATGAAAGGTAAAGAGGTCTATCTACACCGACCCCATTTTTGCAACCTAGAGCTTTGTAAATTAAATATTTTCTGAGTACGTCCTGCTTTAATGTAAGAAGTGAATGAAATATTTTCTGAGTACATTGCTATTATGTAAGAACTGTACGAAGAGAAATCACTGCATTGTTTCAATCCTAATTCATTCATTCATTCATCTTTTTATAAGGTCAGAATACGAATGGAAATCTATGTTAATGCTCAGGTTGGCTATATAAATATATGTGAGTAATACGCTGCGGCAGAAACTTTAAATGAGTATGTTCGCGTCACCAGAAGGCATTTCAAGAAGCGCTCATCAACGAAATCCTGCCCAAAGTTAATAGTCTAAAGCTCCCCAGCTTGCACAGCATGATTTTATATGACGCTTGTGAAACTGCGAGTCTTTCCCGTATTCAAATGGTTAAAGCGGAGTTACAGAGTTCTGTAGTTCATGGTGCTACAGCACCTTTGTAACCTTTATATAACAAAGTTTTATAACAAACCTTTTTATAACAAAGCTAATTTTATAATATTTGCTGCCAGAACGCTCTGGACACCTCCACGGTCCAAGCAGGCGCGTTGAGCTGACATTCGTATCGCACACTGAACAATTCTTACTCAATCGTCCTGCCAAAAGGCACAGAGAATATCATTTTTTGCTGCGATATACCCGTGAAAAACCTCGCGAGCTGAATGGAACTTGTCTTTCTTGTGCAACAAGTGCAGTTCTTAGAGCGCCGATGGTGGCCGATCATTAGGACCTCGTCACACGCTGATTATGTGTTTTGTCATTGTTAACGTTTGGCAGTACTTGCGGAATTTTTTTTTGAGCCAACTGTGTATGTGACATTGTGATATGAACGCAGTGGTTCTATTGGACTTTACTTTGCATCTAACTTTTTGCTCACTTGATCGTTTTCTTGGCTAACATTAGGCTCGAGTTTTGTCTACAGCTGTCAGCGGTGTCAACCTGCATCACCATTCCATACAATCCGGAAAAAATGCCGCACATGTGTGGTCTCACTGTTGCGAAAGTTTTGCACAGCCACGGGCACGTTTTGTACTGCTTTGCAAATGCTATCTAGTAAAAGAATGAAGCTCGAATGAGTATCCACTCAGAAGCTTTAAAAACAACACACATTCCCAACTGTAAAACCGAATCCATGGTCACTGCGCGTTAAGGAAGACCAATCACTTGGGATTCGCGTAGATAGAGCTTCAACAGCCTTCTCGTTCGCTATTCCAAATCGTCAGTCAGGAGCGTGCACGCGAACTTACAAGTGCGCGTTACTGCAATACGAGTCAAACCTGGCGAGACTGCATTCAGATCACAGCGGTGCCCTTTCTTTTGCGACGTCAGCGAGGCTGTCACTCGTCTGAGGCATCAGGAGGGGACGGGTGCGCGACTAGGCACGTGCGCGTCTTGCCGCAGTCTGGCCTCCTTGTGATGCAGGCGTCGACAGAGGGAAGGCGCAGCAACAAATCAGCATACACGCCTTCGCTATCTGCTCTTGCGTCACTTCGAGAAGCAACAGCAGCTGCTTCCTACAATGGACATTGTGTCTGGCACGTCGCTACATACAAGGGCAAAGGGCGCGCTATACAGAGCCGCCCCCTCACGGAAACTGCTTGAGAACAACGCGCTTGGCTCAAGCATGCTTGGGAAGAAGTTGCAGCAAACAAAATAAAACCTCATTCCAACAAAAATTATCCAAGGCATGCATACTTAAGTGAAATCCGCACTAAACGCTGATACAAGAGCAAAAATTAATTTTGTTATAGGCGCATCTCTTGGCTAAGAGTTGAGAGCTTCAAAGCATTTTTTTTTTCAATTTGACCCGCCGCGTTGGCTCAGTGGTTAGGGCGCTCGGCTACTGATCCGGAGTTCCCGGGTTCGAACCCGACCGCGGCGGCTGCCTTTTTATGGAGGCAAAACGCTAAGGCGCCTTGTACTGTGCGATGTCAGTACACGTTAAAGATCTCCAGGTGGTCGAAATTATTCCGGAGCCCTCCACTACGGCACCTCTTTCTTCCTTTCTTCTTTCACTCCCTCCTTTATCCCTTCCCTTACGGCGCGGTTCAGGTGTCCAACGATATATGAGACAGATACTGCGCCATTTCCTTTCCCCCAAAACTAATTTTTATTATTATTAATTTTCTCTGCTGTACACAGACTATATGCACCAAGTTATGTAAATTGTTCAGCCTGCGCCGCAGCACCGGTAGCGAATGTACAAATTCCAACAAACTAGTAATGCATATATTGGGGCGAAAGTAGCCTCTGCAGCGTGTCGCGGATGTTTCCTTTCCGAAAACATCCCTTCTAAGACACAAGCAGCGTCACCGATCTCATGGGTGTTGCCCTACTTTTGCGATTTACAGCGCCCTTCGCTATATCCGGTAAATTTCCTCGTTATATCAGTTAATAAGTTTTATAAACGTGCGCATCACAACACAACGAATCGTTTGACACATCCGGAACCCCTGAGACAAATGGTTCGGCCGTAATGGACGTTCGAAGGCCCTCGGAATGGATGGTTTGGGGGCAGTAAGGTCTTCGTTGCAAATCCCACACTTATTCTGGGCTTCATCTCTATTAGTAATCTTATCCTCAGGAACATGCCAAGCCATTTTACACCACTTCAAACATTCTGCGTCAAACGGGTGGCACCCAAATTTCATGCAAATGGTGATCCTGGTGGGGTCCTACTTCGAGACCGCTATACTGGCACGTATATGACGGACCGAATGTATAGGTATCATTGTGGTCACGTGGTTACTGTTTTGGTCAATTTGACCTTCATCACAGACAGACGCGTCCTTGACAAACATAAGTAGCAAGAGCTAGCGCTCTTAAAACGTTCTCTCGGTTTCTAGTATATTTCTACTGAAAGCAGTACATAGAAAGCAGTAAGAAAAATTTATCAACTCCCTATCAACAAATGTTAACAGAATGTGCTCGGCTAAGAGAATGCACCCGCCGCGGTGGCTCAGTGGTTAGGGCGCTCGACTACTGATCCGGAGTTCCCGGGTTCGAACCCGACCGCAGTGGCTGCGTTTTTTTACGGAGGAAAAACGCTAAGGCGCCCGTGTGCTGTGCGATGTCAGTGCACGTTAAAGATCCCCAGGTGATCGAAATTATTCCGGAGCCCTCCACTACGGCACCTCCTTCTTCCCTTCTTCTTTCACTCCCTCCCTTGTCCCTTCCCTTACGGCGCGGTTCAAGTGTCCAACGATATTTGAGACAGATACTGCGCCATTTCCTTTCCCCAAAAACCAATTATTATTATGAGAATGCGATTTCTAATCTTTATTCGTGTTCAAAGTTGCTTTAATAGCTTTGAAGCGTCGGTTACAATACTTGATTATTTTAGGCATTTATTCGCATGACCAAATATGTTTTCTCAGTTTCTAGTATACTTCTACGCAGTACTCACCACAGTATATGGAAAGAAGGAAGACAAATTTATTAAAATAAAATATATCCTGTTTTCGAACGTTTTTTCTATCCCTGATTTGATTTCAAATGCATTTTCTATGTATAATGTTGGACGCTTTTCGATATAGTAGTGAAATTGTTGACTCGCTGCAACAGATTTCACCATGAACTCGGGTAAGAAGTCACGGTTATGCGAACCAGATAGTTTTAATCACCTTAAACACCATGCAGTTTGTTCATTTATTTCTCTTGACGTGTCAAACTGCACCAAGATTTTCTAGTAACTTTCTATTGACAGGAGTACACACAAAGAAGTAACTTTCTACCAGCTTCGTATTAACAAAGGTACATAGAATCTAAAAACTATTTTCTAGTAACTTTCTATACTGACAGGAGTACATACAAAGAAATAACTTTCTACCTACTTTGTAATAACAATTCTTGATATAAGGTAAAAGTTACTACAATGTTACTAGATTAAATAGAAAGTTCATACAAATTCCAAAGAAAGTTGCAAGCCATTTTTGTAAGGAATGAGTTGCAAAGACTATAAATGATTTGGTTGAAATAAGGAGAGTTTAATCCCATGTTTGCCCGAATGGCGCAAATATTTATTAAAAACTATCAATGGCAAATTTTACTTCTACCGCACTAGCGGCTAATTGCTGTTTGGTTTGAGTCAATAAATATTTCTAGAGAAGTTTGCTCTTCGTGTGATGGCGAATGTCCTAAACGCCTTTTTGTTGGCTCCACCCATACAAAAATTTGTTTAGACAGTCTATAGACTGTCCATAGACTTTTGTCTATAAATTTTGAAGACTGTATAGACAAGGCCTAGAGAACAGTCTATAAGCAATACAAATTCTATAGACAGTGTATGGACAATCAATAGATTTATGGCCATACACTTTTAGGAGACTTTTGTCTATGGACGGTCTGTAGACTATGAATAGACAAAAAGAAATATCTATAGGAAGGCAATAGAGTCTGTAAGAAGTCTATAGACTGTTTATAGACCATTCTTATAAGGGCAGCGTGGTATAACAGCCAAACTGCTCCCTTTCTTGGCTCTGAAACTGATGCAACTAAGATTACAAGCCAAACAACTATAAATGACAATAGAAAAAAAATTATGCGCATAACCTAGCCTTCCCCTAGAGAGCGGCATTCTTTTATGCTCACAACCAAACATCTGTCATGACACTACTGCCGTATTACAAAAAGAAATCAAGTAAAGCAACAAGAAAACAGGCCAGACATTCGCTTGCAGGAGAGTGCGTGAGGATGAAAATTCGTTCCCTCACGCATCGAGGTGCGGCCCTGCGAGGCGGAGGAAGTTTCCATCAGCGCAGCAGCCGGACTTCCTGCGCCTGTGATTAGAGCGAACCCCTTCCTTCCTTCCGACGTCCCTCAGTGAAACGGATCCGCTCCGGGCTCAACTGTGGTTATTCGCGCGCGCCATTCCCGTTGTCGTTGGTGCAACGCATTACAAAGAAATATGTTTCGATTTGTTTCCTTTATTTGTTGTTGCTTTCGTAAATATACTGAGGAATATTTAGCAGGAAACCTTTCAAAGGCTTCATTGACACCAGAAGAATTGCTCATAAATTTGCTGGTACAAATTTGTGGAATCGTGATCTTCATTCGTTTACTGCACTTCTTTAAGCAAATGACGCTCGTTTCCAGTGCTTTATAATATTTGAATTCCGGAGGTTGGTCATTTCTTGTTAGTCCGCTTGCATTTAACGGAACAAACCAAAAGTGTCGTACAGTGAACTGCGCTCTGCAAGCTTGTTGAGTGCTAACTGTTTGCTCTTCGTGATTAACGAAAACAAGGAAGAAGCAGCGTTGTGGGCAGTGGTTAACCCGCAACGTTGCTCAGGAAGCCTCGCTATACGCTCGGCAGCAGCGGAGGGTCTCTCGGCTTTCTTTACCTGTCGCCTCCATTTCGTGGAAGCTGTAGTGCCTTCCCCCTTCCCGGGAGTGAAAAATGGGCGCCAGCCGTATTACGCACACGCTGTCTAATTGCTACAACATTGGTTTCCGAATGCAAGCATGCAGTGGGCTCCGTATGTTTCTCTCGGTCCTTCACACGCCCTATGCGCTTTCCAGTAGCTTGTCCCCCGAAATATTGTTCGGGTTATTATTCCTTTGCTGGAAGTTAAACTGCCTGAATTTTGGAAGAACCTCGCTTATAACGCTGCAACGCGACAGTGAAAGTAATCAGTGGCAAGTTAATCAGGCTCTTCTAGGCAATTACGCCTCTAATCAACAGGAAGGCAGGAGGATGATGCAGCTGACCTAATTAGCACGTCGCTCGAAGGCGAGCTGGGATACAGGAAATGGTGCGGAAGCATTGTTCTTTTGTCTCCTGGGGGTTGGTTGGAAGCTGCTGTTCTACTGCACACGTGCACCAGCTGCAATTAACGTACGTCGGTTTATTTTCTCTTTAGCACAGACGATGGTTTCGTTGTCGCCAACTACGGTCATGTAAGGATCGAAAGCTATTATATGCGTTTTTCAAAAACATTAGGCGTCCACACATTGCTTAACTTTATTACGCAGCAACACGTTTTGCTGCTTCTGTTTCCTCTGAGATTTCAGTTACTCTTGTGCATTGCAAATTTTGGCTAAACTTGTACATCCCACCTGTAAATATTTTTGTAAGCTTTGAAGCCCATCCTGCAGCCCCTCCTGACCATACAGTTTGACACAGACTTCACCTGGATTCATGTGCCTTCATTAAAATTGGAAATTGCGCAAAAGTCGTGTCCTTTATATGCTCTCTCTCTCTAAACGTCAGGCCCACACTTGTTTCGGGATCAATGTTTTCAGCTTTGATTGTCTGCATGACCAGTGTGCCTTCGCTCTCTATCTCTCTCAGCCCAGAAGGTCATCCTCCGTGCGGTCTCGCGAAGCTCGAAAGATTGCCCAGCTTCAAGGTCACCTTTGAAGACTTATTGTTTCGAAGCACGGAGGCTCTTCCGCATTGCCATACATCTTCCGAACCGGCCTTGTTTTTCACAACGGGATCGGCGAAGAGCCCTCTCAAGAAGCATATAGCGTCGATAAATCTGCATACCCGAGGAGAAAGTCTAATACGTTTCGGGACTTCAAACGAATGTCCTTCAAAGAAACACGATGTGATAAAATGTCAGAAATCTCCCTCCCCGATAAATCTTCCTCTTTATCCACACACACAAAAAGAAAAAAAAACATTGGAAGCTCAGTTTTCAGGTCTCGAGGCCTGTCTCTGTAAGAAAGACGACGCGTTCATAGTTTCTAGAGGTGTCGGAAAGAACGACCAAAGAGAAGAATAGAAAAGGAACCTCCACAAAGACCAGAAATGCGGCGGCTGATAAATCGCCACACTGACACGTAATCCTGATACCTCGGAAGCCGTGGGAAGACATTATGCAGACAACTGACCAAAAAAAAAAAAAAGGATCGGCTTCATTCTGAAAACACTCATTTGTTCAGAAAAGAACTGATACGTATGCGCCGCATGCTTTTGACGGCGCTTGTGAAGTGGCCACAATGGGCAGCGCAGAGCTTCGTTCGATAACTGCAAAAGCCTCTCAACGTGTTCAGGAAACATTGAGTGAATGAGAGTCGTAGAAAGAAGCATAAATGCCATTTACGGACTAAGGCACAAAGTGTTTCCCGCTATTGTAAAAACATTCGAGATAAAAGTGGAAGAAGGAAAATTTGAAGAGATCTGCCCTTGCTCGGTGAGCTGTTCTTTGCTTAAGAGAGATTACACCTAATCTAATGGTGGAAGGTCGAGCATAGCAAAGATTTTTAAAGCAATACTATTTTAATTATAGTGTCATCAAAATCTTCCAGTCCTTCGTCATTGCTTCAAAGTGGATCACCTTGCCGCAGCTATCGTCAGAAAGAGTAACTTACGGTTGTGAGTAATAAAAATCAAAACTGAAACAAAAGTTTAAATATGTCGCAAAATACTAGCCCAGAAATCAGCGTCGGATTTTACCCCGACGATGGAAAGGGTATCAAGAAACAGAAGCATTCAGTAGGGGCGGATTTATAAGCAAGGGTAGAGGGTGCTCGCCACCCCCCCCCCCCCTCCGAGCGACAAATTGTGCATGGGAACCATGCTGAGCCCCACCTTTCTGCGAAAAATCCCAGAATACTTGATTCAAATGGGATGAGCGCCTCCCTACCTCCCGCTTCACCAACCTCCTTCTCATAAGAGTAATCCATAAATCCGCCCCTGGTCTGCCGCATACATAAACAATCACTGGAGTTCATTGCGACTTTTCTTGCTTTATTTTTTTTTAGTTCACACCTTACAGCGAAAACGCCGGAACACTTTTCGGGGTGAAACTAACTGCTTTCAACAAGTGCGGAACTTAGACGCACTGCGCCTCATTATTTCGCCAAGAAACACTAAAAATGTGACCGCACCAGTAACTGCATGCAATAAAACAAAACGACGCTCTCTCACGGTCTACTTGAAGCCTCATAAAGCCGCCAAGTACTTCTCTTTAAAGAAAGAGAAATTCGCAACTCGGGCTTCGGAGGTTGCCATGCTCCACCGGTCATAGGGCAGACTGATTAATTCTGCTCTGCACATATCAACAAAAAGTAGCTTAAATGGCACTGAATCTCTTTAGTGCTTTTTCTTTTGTCTGCTATGGCTCGCCTAATTGTGTGCGGGGCACAGGCTTAATGGTACATATCTACCGCACTAAACAACCATGACCAATTCTACGCCATTTTCGTAGATTATTCTAAAGCTTTTGACATGGCCCGTCAAAAAAGCCTCTGCATGAAACTACGCACAATATCTATCGACATGAAATTACTCGACTGGATAATCGACTACTTAAACTTACGATCTCAACGCGTCACCTTCAACAATGCACAGTCATCATCAGTCGCAGTGACATCAGGCGTGTCTGAGGGTTCTGTGCTGGGAACTCTATTATATGTTATTTTCGTTAACGATGTCGCGAATGTTATCAGTGGCACTGTAGTCAAGCTGCGCCTGTGCGCCGATGACTGCGTCATTTACGGCAGTGTTCCTAACACTCATGATGAACAGAAACTAACAGTTTCTCACTGTTTTGCGAATGGAGTAATACGTGGCAAATGAAAATTAATTTTACCGAAACAGTTGCGATGATGTTCACTAACAAAAAGAAGCCGCTAGGTTTTCCTTACAGTAATAATGGTAACTGCTTAGCCCACGTAAGTGCGTTCAACTACCTGGGTGTTTAATTTCGCATAACTTAAAATTGAATCTCACATTAATAACATTTCAGGAAAAGTATACTCCGCAAAGTGGGCTACCTTCAACGAACTCTAGCAAATGCAAGACAAGAACGCAAACTAACGGCTCAAGAATCAATAGTTCGACCGATACTGAAATAGGCTTCAGTTATTTGGTCGTCCCACTGCGCTCGTGATATCGATCAGTGTTAATAAGAAAAAGCAATCAGATTCATCTACGGTCGCTGTGATCGTAGCTTCTCACCTTCATCACGTGCTCAGGATTTATCGTTGAAGACTTTGAAACAAAGGCGCACAGGTGGTGGCGGTGCAAAACATTTATTGCTCTCCAAAGAGAAAGAAGTTTATAGAGGTATACTGCTCGTGCTGTGCAGTTCTGTCTTCGTCCTGTTTGAAGTCGCGGTTCCCCCCCCCCCCCCCCCCAAGTATGTCGGTTGAACTGGCCCAAAACCTTCCTTTGCTGAACCTTATTTCTCCTACACTGGGCTCTTATCTCTGTAACTACCCGTCCAGTAGAAAGTGTGGTCTCTGTGCTAGCCTGATCGCTTCTACCACTTGCCGAGCAAGAGCCTACGGCTATTCCCTTCATGTCGGCGTTACCGCTAAGCTGTGCAGTTCTTTCTTCGTCCTGTTTGAAGTCACGGTTTTCTGCCCCCAAGTATGTCGGTCCAACTAGCCCAAAAGCATCATTTGTTCAATCTCTGAAGAGATCGCATCTAGCTTTTCACATTTTTGTAAGATGACCAAACATGTGCCCGCGGAAAGGATGGGGTTACTGAGAGACCGTGGTCCACCGGCCACATTCGTATGCTTTCCTTCCCCTTCCCAGATGCTCCATTCGAAAATGACACCGGGTTGTCGTTTTCCGCCATCATTTCCTGCATTCAGGCAAGCATGAAAATGTATCGTGCATAAACGACAAGCAGCAGTGGCCATGTTAAATGAAGGGAGGAGGCAGGGGCTGTAGATAACCGGCGTGCGTACCGCCATGTTATCACCATGCGGTGTGAAGTTTTTTATACAGGCGAGCTGCGCCTGCCACAGAAGATCCAAAACGAAAATGGGTAACAGGCAACGCTACAACACTCTGCTCATGCTTAATTGAGATGGCACTAGAGTTGTTAACTGCGACACAGGTATTAAGCCACTAAAGTATTTGAATGGCAAGAGCCTCATAAACTAGCCCGCCGCGGACCGGAAAAGACCGAGTCGTCATCAGTTCAGTGGCGCCAATCATTAGGCTTTGGAGAAAGTGCAGGTCGTCTCGGTATACAGGGACATGAGTCTGGCGAATCATTGTCTCCTAGTCACAGATCCCTCGCCCCTGCTTCGAATAACAATTATTTCAGGTATAAGGTAGGAATGGCTGAATGGGACAGGGCAGGTGAAAGAGGTACGAAAACGAAAAACACAGGGTCGGGCGCCTGTGTCGTTTTCCTGCCTCTTTCACCTGTCTTGTCCCACTCGCGCATTCCTGCCTTTTATCTGTAATGAACCAAGCAGCCCTCAAGAACGTTCGAGAACAATTATATAGTTGTCGAGTTGTTATGCCACATTGTTAGGATGTCGAGAGGCATGTCTTGCCGTTAATAACCTTACCCTCGACACAACTCCAAGTCAGTCGACTAATATCTCAGTGCTCATCTGTTTAGAGGGCGTCCGGGCTTTGCTGCCGACAGGCCTCCTGCGAACATCCGCGTGCGTCAAATCATTCTTCCCGATTGTCTTTGTGAAGCGATGCGTAAAGATAGGCGGGATCATTATCTGCAAGCGTAGACCGCCCGCTGCAATCTCCACGGAGGTAGTTCACGCTCAGTGCATTTTCCAGTATACACAGTGCGGTCAGATACAGTTCCCAAATTGTAAATGGCATGCAGGATATGGCAACAATTTTTTCAGGAGGGCGGCTTATGCATCACAGTCTATAATTACCAAATTAGAGACAATGCGCCGTCTTTAGATTGCCGAAAACGCTTCGGCTTGATCGGTGACGGTCTTGCTGAAATTAATTCATGGGTCGTCGAAAGTCGCAAGATCTGAATTTAACGGAGACGTAGTTCCCGAGCTAATTTGCTCATACGAGCAAGACTATCCAATGCCTTGCAAGCGGTAAAAGGAGTCAAATTGAATGTTACTTATAGCTTTACTCTGTGAAGCATTCCACACATGAGTTTCACCCACTCTCGGTACTTAATCATTTATACAGCGCAGAGATAGCAAAGGCATCCAGCGATGCTGCCATGATATGCAATGTCTCGCATGCCATTCAGCCATTCGTTGACAGCCCGAGGTTTTCTTTTTTTTTAATCCAGTGCCAGTATTATGCCAGTATGATGGACAGAGTGTGCATGTTTATGTCATCAATTTTGCTCAGCCTTTGTTAATGCGAGTTTTTCATGCATACTTCACTGAAAAGAGTCTTATAAAAAAAAAACCTTCACTGGTACTTTTAGTTTATTTTCTCAGTGCAAACTTATACTGCGGTGACACAGCAGTCATTGCCGAATGCTTCAAAGGCGGAAGAAGCGCACCCAGCGTATTCAAAAACACTTTCGTAGCGAAAGAAACTGCCTCATAACTTGGGCAAAATGTAGAGAGAAATGGCTAGAAATAGTCGGCCTCGAATCTCGAAGAAGAATCACGATACAAAAACTTGTCGTAAGAGTTCCTTCTACACTATTCAGCGTATCCATATCGAAGTCTATACTAACGAGGCACGAGTGTGTATGATCCCGAACCACGATAACAGCGAAACGCCGTGCAATTTGATGAATATGTATTATAGCGTTGTGCTAAATTAGGCCAGTGGGAAAACAACGCAGATGTATTAAGAAGCTATGAAGGGAGGGTCAGGCTAATACCATGCGACTGACATACGCGTCTAATACACAAGCGTTGACTGATTCGCCTGCTTCGTAAACAGCGTCACGTTTTGCAGGACCATTTGCGTTCGGAACTATTATTTAAGGTGTCTTCGGCTGACGGCACTGGTGGAGCTTTCTACGCACTCCGTGCAGTGCACCCCGTTCGCCTGGAACGACACGCGTGCGTGCAACACTGCAGTGGGGACCGAAGGGGGAGCAGTCTCGTCGCGCTGACAGACCTCGCGGGCAGACGACGCTGTTGACGCAGAAAATTTCACTGGCCTAACCTTGACAGAAGAGAGGTGCCACTTTGCCTATGAAGAGATGCTGTTTCTAGGCCACATCGTTAGCAAGGAGGGTGGACGCCCAGACCCGCAGAGAACAGCTGCTATTGAACAGTTTCCACTGCCGGCCTATAAGGAAGCTGTGCGCAGATTCTTCGGACTGTGCATGTATTACCGACGATTTGTCAAGAACTTTTCGCGCATCGCCAAGCCTCTGACCCACCTCAAAAAGGGAGAATTGCCATTTAAATGGGAAGCGCCGCAAGCAGAAGCCTTCAAGCAACTTCAGCGTAGTTTACAGTCCCCACCGATCCCCGCGCACTTTGATGAAAACGCCGAGACTGAAATTCATACCGACGCAAGCAGCGTGGGCCTAGGCGCCGTCCTTGTTCAAAAAAGCGACGGACTGGAGAACGTAATCGCATACGCTAGCCGTTCCTTGTCTAAGGCCGAGGCTAACTATTCGACGACTGAGGAGTGCCTCAATTGCCATCATCTGGGCTACGTCGAAATTCCGCCCCTACCTGTACGGACGACCATTCAAGGTGGTCAGCGATCACCACGCACTGTGCTGGCTTGCCAGTTTGAAAGACACCTCTGGCCGGCTCGCTTGATGGAACCTGCGCCTCCAGGAGTTTGACGTCACCATCGTTTACAAGTCCGGACGCAAGCACCCTGACGCCGATTGCCTCTCACGAGCCCTATGTAGATGCACCGCCGCCGGGCGCCGATGAGGACGCCTTCCTAGGACCCATAAGCTCCAGCTCTTTTGCACAGCTGCAACGCTCGGACCCCGACCTAAAACGAGCCATCGAGTACTTGGAAGGCAAGCTTTCTTCACCCCCAGCCTCGTCCAAGCGAGTATTGTCTTCGTTCTGCGTACAGAATGATGTCCTCGTGGAGAGCTTCTCAGCGAACAAAACAGCCTACCACCTTGTTGTACCTGCAAGTCTTCGCAAAGAAATTCTGCAGGCTTCACAGGACTGAGCAGAAAGTTGGGCTAGTTGGTTGATATGCATACTGGAGAAGTTGGCGCGGAAAAGCCAGGACAAGCGTAGACAAACAAAGACGTCTCTGTTTGTCTACGCTTGTCCTGGTTTCTCCGCGCCAACTTCTTCAGTATTGACAGGTTGAGCCGGCAGCTGGACAACTCTGGTTTTCTCGCACCTTCCGCCGAATTCTAGACAAGTATTACTGACCCCGAGTGCCTGCCGATGTCGCATATTATGTTAAAACCTGGCGACGCAAGCAAGATTTCTGAACCTTATTGAACCTCCCTCAAAGCTTTTCCAGCAGATCGGCATGGACCTGCTTCGCCCTTTCCCGAAGTCAACGTCTGGAAATAAATGGATCATCGTAGCGACCGACTACCTGACCCGCTACGCCGAGGCAAAAGCCTTACCGAACGAAACAGCGGCAGAAGTCGCCAAATTTTTCGTGGAGTGCATTCTTCTGCGACACGACCCCCGATGTGCTCATCACGGACAGAGGAACAGCGTTCATGGCGGAACTCACGAAGCCATTCTGCGCTACAGCCAAACAAGCCACCGGAGGACAACTGCATACCATCCGCAGACCAACGGACTGACGGAGCGCCTGAACAATGCTCGCCATGTATGTCGATGCCGAACACAAGACCTGGGACGTCATCCTGGCTTACATCGTGTGTGCCTACAACACCGCAGTGCAGGAGACCACCCATATGACGCCTTTTAGGCTCGTCCATGGCAGGGAGGCCACGACCACGCTAGATGTCATGCTCTTCAACGTTACCGAAGAAGAGAACGTCGACCTACTGTCGACTCAGCTCTGATTCTTTACCTAATTTTTCCTAATTTACCTCAGTTTATTTGAATATTCGAGGATGGCTGCATCTTCAAGGCAGTACTGTCCCTATGGGAAGAATACGGCTGCTCCGGCGCCGGCATGTCTAAAGGGACCACGCCAATCTAAGGAGGCTGGCTCGGAAGAGGCGGCCATGGCTTCCCAGGCCATGGAGCGACCAGAACATGGAGACGACCACCCGCCCAGCGAGACCTCATCGCTCAGTGAGGATGACTCAACGATCGTGGACGGTGACGAGTCAGTGGCCGATATGGTTGACGTGGACAACGAGAGCTTCAAGTTGGTGAGTCATCGCAAGCAACGAACGGCCGGAATCCCGGTAGTGGTTGAGCCCACAGAGAAAGGGGTTGATTTAAGAGAGAGGAATGCCATCTTGCTTTTCGTGGCCATTCAATCACTGCTGGGATCAGCTCCGATTCGTAGTCGGTTCACCATGCAAGGGACTCTTCAGCTGGATGTCTCGACGGAAGAGCAGGTTGACAAGCTCCTGCAGTGCTCTCAGATTGGTGACATCAAAGTTAACGTGCGGTTGCTCCATTCCTACATGAAGAACACCTGTGTTATTAAGGGTGTACCAAAGTGGTATTCAGAAAGCGACCTACTTGATTACTTGAAACCACAAGGTGTTCTGCACGTGAAACGACTCGTGCGTCGTGTGGAGTCTCCAGAAAAAGAATGGGCTGCGAAACCTACCAACTCTATCGTGCTGACATTCGCTCCCAACTCAGAGCGCCCCGAAAAAATTGATCTGGGATTCACAAAACACGCAGTTGCCGATTTCACTGAAGCTCCTCCACGGTGTTTTAGATGCCAACGGTTTGGGCATGTGGCCAAAGTTTGCACAAAGGATCGACGCTGTAAGCGGTGCGGTGGCGACCACGACTTTAAAACCTGCAAGGCCGATTTTGCTTGCGCCAATTGCGGTGGTGATCATCCAGCGAGTTTCGGAGGCTGCCCCTTCCGTGTGAGCGCTCGGCACCGTCCAATATCCTTTATTGCTGGTCCCAAAACCCAACCTACTGAGACGCCTGTGCCAGGATTAGACGAGTTTCCAGTGTTGGAGTCTGATGTTGTTGCGTTACCCAACAATGTCCCTAAGAGACCTGAGCCCAGCCAGACGCCAAGGTCCATTGCGTGCGAGTCGGGTGTTCGACCTCCAGCAAAAAGTGCCCATGTTTCTGAGCGACCGGATCACAGCCAGACTCGACGACAAGGGGGACTCTCTTATGCACAAGTGACAAGAAAACCAGCTACTGCGGCCAAGGGTGTGTCCCGTCGGCATCTTTTCTCGATGTTGTAAGTAGTGCGTTGCGCAAAATAAGGAGCTCAAAAATCAAGGTGTGTCTGACCTTCTTCATGTTTTGTTTGGGGCCCTGCGTTCACATGTTCCAGCGATGCCGCCTGGTAACCTGAAGAACTTCCTACAGCTGGTGATTTCTTTTGAGTCCCTAATTACCACCTTCGCAGCGAACTTCCTTTCGATCTAATATGGATGGTGTTCAACCTCATGGATCTAATATCCACCGAAAGTGCCGTTTATATTGCAATGGAACTGCGCTGGGATTTTCAGTCGGTTAGCTGAGCTAAAACTATTCTTGAAAGAGACTCGTGTTCCAGTATTGGCCCTGTCGGAAGCTGGCCTGCCAAGCGGGAGATGTTTGACTGGAAATGTCGCCCATAAAAACTGCAGCATAAAGTCATTTCTTGCAGGAAGTGCCGCGCTTTACATAAGAAGGAAAATTCCACATGTTTCTCTAAGCGTTACCGATCTTTGCACGGATGACATTGAGGTAGCGGCTGTGAGAATACAGCTCGGCTTTCGAACCCTTTCTATTGCATCCGTGTACGTGTCCCCGCGGAAGAAGGTAGCATTGGATTTGTTTCCACAGCAGCTCTGCGACCGCTGCCCAGCTCCTCGAATCATCTGCGGTGATTTCAACGCCCATCATGCCGTCTGGGGTGACAGGAACACTGATTCCCGTGGACGCAAACTCGTAGACGTTATTGGCAGTTTGGACCTGTGTGTTGCCAATGACGGAAGCCCCACCTTCTTCGGCCTCCAGCCTCAGCGACAGCTATAGACCTGACTCTGCCTTCACCTGACGTCCGCGTGAGGTGGTCAACAGCGCCTGACCGCATGGGAAGTGATCACTATCCGATTTTTGTGTTTGCTGCCGACTTTCTTATGCATGGTCCTAAAATCAGCAATGTGGTCAACTGGGACAAGTACAGAGAGCACCTAGAACGTGTTTCTGGTGATGTTATCGACAAAATCATTTCTAGTAAGCTGAGCAGCAACTATGGCGGTCAAGTTACCTGATCATTTTCCGGCTCCGGATTTAACACTCAGGAACCTTTGCGCAGCGAGAAGGGCGGAACGCCAACTCATGCGGAAGAAGGACGACAGGGACGTGAAGGCGACCTTCAATAGGCTGAATTCTGCCATTCGACGGCACACGAACAAGCTCTACAGGTTGCAATGGGCCTCATTCTGCGCTAGTTTGACTGTGTTCTCACCGATGACGAGAATATGGCGAGTTATTGGCAGCCTTGTGGAGAATCTCGCCCTTCGAAGCCTTTTGAAGCTCTTGCAATACGCAAGGAAAACACATATAGCGTGCTTGGCAGAGGAATTCGCAGACGCACTTGTACGTGCTAATTCTGGAATGGATACATATACACCACCTGCTTCCTCCAGGTCTATCATGGACGTCCCGTTCACGCTTCGTGAGCTTCAGACTGCGCTCAGTGGCCTGCGGCGCCGGTGTGCACCAGGTACCGACGGCATCACCAACCAAATACTGCATAATCTGCCCCTGGAACTCAAGAAGGAGCTCCTAAACTTCATCAATCGAGTTTGGGAGACTGGCGATGTTCCTCCGTCATGGAAGGTGGCACATGTAGTTCCAGTACTGAAGCCTGGCAAAGACATGACGGACCTTGCCTCGTATCGCCCTGTGTCATTGACCTCCTGTGTAGCTAAGTTGATGGAGAAGCTGGTGAATGAACGCTTATCGTGGTGGCTTGAGGACAGCAAGGCACTGCCAACATGTATGACAGGATTCCGCCGAGGTCTTAGTGCCCAAGATAGCGTCTTAGACTTGGTGAGTCACATTGAACACCAGAGAGCTTTCGGCCTTTCCACCTTAGCCATTTTTCTTGACGTTGCAAAAGCTATGACAACGTGCTTCAGAGCTCAATTCTGAACAGTTTGCAAGGCATGGGCATACAGGGCCATATGTTAAGATTCATTTACGAGTTTATGGAGTGCGGTTCGTGTACGGGTTAGGGAGCACCTTAAGCACCGAAAGGGTTCTATCACGAGGTGTGCCTCAAGGAAGTGTTCTTTCTCCCACGCTCTTTAACGTCGTAATGGCTGGCCTTCCCAATTCGTTGCAAAAAATTGCAGGCAAGTGAGTATGTCAATACAAGCTGACGACATCTGTATTTGGATTACTGGCTACCAACACAAGCGATTAACCCTGATAGCTCGACAGGCTCTACTTTCGGTACAAGCTTACCTTCAAGGTGTGGGATTGTCTCTGTCAGTGAAAAAATCCGGCTTTGTTCTGTTTCCAGGTGTAGGAAGACGTCAAGCGTGGTTGAAGATAGACCTTGGTCACTCTTGCATCCGCAAATTCAACCACACGCGTTTCCTGGGCGTCATTATTGACTCCCGTCTACAGTGGCGAAAAGCTGTCGACGCGATTATTTCATCTCTATCTTCGCGTCTCAATGTGATCCGTAGAATTGCAAGTGAGCAATGGGGAAACCATCCTTCTTCAATGGTCAAACTTCATGAATCGCTGGTGGTCAGTCGCATAATGTATCAATTACCTTTAATTTCCCCCTGGGCATCACAGCTTGAACGTCTCGAAGTTGTCCAAAGAAAGGGCCTAAGAAGAGCCATTGGAGTTCCTCAGGCGGCTGCGAACAAGGCAGTACTTCATGAGTCTCTATCGAAACCTCTTAGCCTTGTCGCTTCTCAGAGACTACTAATGCATCTTGGCCGCCTAGCAGAGACGGTAGCTGGGCGATCCCTGTTCCAGCGGCTCTGCAAGAGATAGGAGTCGAAGGCCTGCTTGGCACTTAATACTCTTAGTTCCTTAGACCTTAATGTCCGAAGGCAAAGGAAACGGTTAAAACCCCCCTGGTCTTTTCCGACCCTCGACTGTAAGGTCACAATTCCCCATGTGAGCGCAAAGCGCAGCTCTCCTTTGGCAGCAACGCGTTCGCTCGTACTTGAACATTTGGAAACAGAGTATGCCCGCCATCTTCAAATTTTCACGGATGGTTCTGTGGACAAGTTCAAACAAGCTAGCACAGCGGCTTTTTACATTCCTTCTTTGGACTGTAAGTGGTCTGTACGCTTTACTGCTGTCGTATCCTCCACAACGGCCGAAAGTGTTGCTATTGAGGCGGCTTTACGAAAGTTAGGGTCTTGTCCGGCTCAACCTGTTGTCATCCTAACTGATTCAAAATCTGCCCTTCTGAGGTTAGAGCGTGGATTCCCTGCTGATGCCTTGTCTGTAAGCTCTCTACGCTTGGTGCATAATCTGCACAGCAGAGGCATTACTCTATATTTCCAATGAATGCCCTCTCACATAGGAGTCAGAGGCAGTGAGGTGGCAGACAGTCTCGCCCATAAAGCTCTCTCAAGGATTCGATCAAAAAACGTACCTCAATATGGAAAAAGTCTCTGCAGGAAAACGGTGCTCGATCACTTCAGTACCCTGTGGAGTGCGTCCCACAAGCCATGTGTGACCAAGGGACTGAGAAGATCTCAGGCGACCCTTCTACACCGAATTCGCACGGCCTCTGCTCGCACTCCTGCACGGATGCATAAGACCGGCATAGCATCGTCTCCGCTATGTTCTTTATGCGGTGTGTGCGGGGATATCGAACATTATATTATGTACTGCCCAGGGTACAACGCGGAAAGGCATGTGATGTTCGCTTCCTTCAAGAAGACAGGAACCCGTCACAGCACAGTGCAGGACATTGCCTACCCGAGTGGAAACCAGACATGCAGAAGGGAGGCTGCACGCCTTCTTTTAACATTTCTGCAGGACACTGATCTTGCTTCTAAATGGTGACAGCAGGAATGTACTATGGTCTACTGTGATTGAAGGTGTGCGTAGATGGTGTCTCCTGGAGTGAACTATGTTATACAGTGAGTGAAAGTCTGTATGGATTGTGGCACTGCAATGGACTATGTTCTACTGTGACTGAATATGTGCCTAGATGGTGACTTCTGGAGTGGACTGTGGTGCGGACTGTGTGGAGGGAATGTGTGCATAGCTGGTGACTGCGGGAGTGGAATATGTGGTATTATAAGTGACTTTGCGCATAGCGGGGTAGATCCGACAGGTTTTAGGACATTATTAACATAGAAGTGATGCTGCGGTGGAGCAATTGCCGTGCAGAATAAGCAAGGCTAATCCCACCTGTAGCATTCAACACCTCAACTCAACTCAACGTCGACGTCGCCGCTTTCCTTCATCGCGCAGAAGAAGCCCGAAGATTTCCACGATTAAGGATCAAAGACTAGCAGCGGACCGACGCCAGATGCTAATACCTAGGCAGACGCAAAGTGGAATAGAAGCCAGAAGATCGAGTCTAAGTTTGGACGCCCATTCACCGGCGCGGATTGAGAGAAAGAATTTTGCGCCGCTATTTCGGTTCGGCCCGTACAAGGTTCTTCGTTGGCTAGGTGAACAGGACTGTGAAGTTGTCCCTGAGGAAATGCCTGCATCCCAGCGACGCTGCGTACCACCAGGAGCTGTCGATGTCGTCCGTCTAAAGCCCTATTATGCGCGCTAAAGAGCGCTGTGTTTCCATTCTCGGTGTTTATTGAGTACAGTCAACTATATTTGTTTCTAGTCACGTTATTTGTATTAAAGCATCGGATCGATGCTTTTTTGAAGAATGCACAGACAAACAGTGCAAAGATTCGCGGCATTACTCCCCTCTCAAAGCTGTCGGCACGCAGCTTTATCGCTTTGTTTGTGATGCATGACGCGACCAGATTTATCTCGATTGATCGCACAATAGAGTATTTTACCATTAACTAGAGGGAAAGCTGGCGCCCCGCCTATGGAAGTTTGCATGGAGCTTCCTCGAGACCACCTCAGCCACCATGGGTGCTCAAGCATCATGGGGCGGAGAGCTACCGACGGCATAACCACAACTTTCGGCCAAAAAATAATGAAAAAGCAAAAGTTGTTCGACAATCAAGAATGTCCTAACATTCAATATCCTGTCTATGAATTGCAACAAACGAGCAGAAAAGCACGTGAATGCAATGTTTGCCCAAAATAAGAGACGGCTTGCTCTCCTATTGGCCAAATATTGTATACTACGAAATTCCATATTACGTGCTTAACAGGCGCACTTTTAAAAAGTGCCGATTTCAAAAAAAGTGTTTAAAAAAATGTCGCTTCAATACTTTAAGAGGTTTTTTAATGGCATTTCAGAAAACATAAATATTTTATTGGCGTCGTACGCTGTTGCGTTTTCGACTACTGAGGCTTCTGCACACTACGTTCTGTTCGACGACCGCCATTTTGTTCGACGACCGCCAAGCACGCTTGTTGCTGCGCCACCGCCGAGTCATTCAGTTCTTTGTGGGCGCAGGTGAGCCCAATAAAGTTTTCTTTTAGAAGAACTTTTCGCTCTCTTCCTGCATGCCGGACTGCCGTCACAACTACGTGGCAATCTAGTCTGTTCGAACAAGCCAGCCGGCTTAATTTCTCCTGCTAAACAAAGAAATCCTGTACTGCCCGCAGACTGAGTGCCACACTAAAAAAGTATCGAGGCTAAAGCATCGTACGGAAGGCACCTTAATGGCAGAAACAGCTGTGGATATTCTTGCGTACTGGTATGGCAGCAAGAAAGTTTCTTGCGGGCTTTTCCAAGCTCTGCTGGAGGTACGCAGCGTCCTCGTCTACACCAGCGGCTTTGTTATTATCTTCTATAGCGCTTTGTATTCTCTGCCGTCAGTGCGAAACAGCCACTAAGTCACTGCAGTACGTGTGCTGCGTTCCATCCTTCAGTCAAGGCAGGCGAAGGTGCATAACGCGAGAATACAAGGAACCGATACAATTAGCATCCACAGCACGTACAGCAGCCGCGACGACTGTCGGCTGAGGTAAAGCTGTAGTATTTGCCGCTGTATTCTAAGTACAAACAGATCCAAGTGACGCTTTCTAGTCAGGCTTACAAAGCGGAGAATACGATCAAAGAGGAGAAACAGGAATTCGGAGAAGTCTCTTGCGGCAAGAGTGCGCTTAGGTATAGCACTTTGCTTCTTGTTGAATGAGGTCGACTGCTTGAGAGAGCCGATCAAAAATTTCCTATGGAGTAAGCTACACAAAACTAATCCGGAAATTACGCCTACCAGGTTCGTATACGCTTGAAAAGCCGCTCATTCGTATGCTTTCTTCTTTGGGGTAGTTTAGGGCTAAAATAAACAGATCAAAACAGAAGCAAAAAGTGTTCACGGCCACTGCAGTAGCAATCTAATATCTTAATCACAATATCTGCGGCTGGCAGAAATAAATAACTGTTGTCGAGGAAAGCAGCGTAGTTGAAGCCAATGTTTTTCGCCTGTCGTCGTAGCTAAACTGCTCGCGAGAGCGGAAATTTTTCTAGTTCAAATACTCCAGCTTGGCGTATTGATAAAAAAAATGTCTAACATAATAAAGCTTTCCGTGAATAGGCATTCGGCTTACCTAAAAACTTCGTTCAGTCCGTACGTTGCCATCCTATCGCATAGTTGTGGCGTGCATCAATAGCCCCGGCAAAAATTTATTCGCACAAATGTTTCGTTTCGATTTCGCTGCAGTTAACTGCTGCAATTGCCGGAATGCAGTAAACACCCTCCGTATACTCCGCAGGGCCCCCTTATTTTCTCTCAAAAATATTTTCTTTATTAGATTGTTCACACCCGGCACAAAGTCTGCGGCAGCCAGGTGGGGAATCAGCGTATAAAAATCAATATGCACCCACAGCTCAAGTATCAAAAAACTCGTGGCAGAATAAGCGCTGGGAATTTCATGCCATACTTAGTGTGTGTGAGGGGGGGGGGGGGGGGGGGGGGAATGCTTTACAGTACACACCTGTATATTTAGTCCGCCAAGCGCGAAATTTCAGTATTTAAACAAGTGTACCACGCGTACTGTATACAGGAAAGACCGGCATATATTATCTTGATTTTAAATCCGCCTCCGGTAAAAACCGTATTTCTTTGACTTAGCTAGTTCATTACTGACACAGGTCTGGACACATCGAAGGATACAGTGCACAAGGTTGCGCGATGCGATGAAAAATACGGATGAAAGAAGTTCACCACTGTAGGTTTCAAACAAGATAAGAGGAAATAAATGGAAATCTGTTGCGAAAATCGTGTACCACTCTAACGTTGACGGCCTGTGGGTATCTGTCAGAGAACACAGAAATTTACCCCTAACTTCCTAAAGATCACGTTAGGCTGAGAAAAAAATTGTTGCAAAGATTTATTTGCAATTGCTTCGTCATGGCCTCCAGTCGTAATTACGTTGTGCCCATTTTCAAAGATGCATCAAAAAGAGAAATGTACAGAAACAGAAAAAGGCCTTCCAGTCGTCATCGCTACACACCTGCACTCCCTTATCTGCTTCTATTTTATCTCCCTTCGCAGCAAGCCGAGTAAGAGATAAATGACGATATGGCCCCTCAACAGGACGACGGTGAGTCGGCCTTGCCTGCATTTTTCAACAGGTTCTATGCTTCAGAACAAAAATAATTTTGATATGTGATAGCAAGTGTAGAAATTTAGCGACTACATTTGGGCACTGACATTTCACGCAATAACAGTGTAGTTTTTATTTTCATTCTACGTAGATACAGCGGGCCAAAAAGACGAAAACAAAAGTCTTCATCTTTAACAATACTTGCAAACGTTTGTTTTAATTTACACTGTCTCTGAAATTCCGTTCCTGTTTTGTTCTTTTGCGCGGAGTAGTCGCGAAGGTTCAGTGCACGGTTTCAATTAAACTTGTGTATTGAGGAGACACGGCGAAAATTTGCTTCGAGTGGCTGCTGGATGCGTCGGAAGATGCAAAGGAAATAAACGGCTATGAAGCCTGAGCTTTGACGTAGGAAATGCCTTTGTTCTCGTTGACTACAGAAGGGAGCAGGAAGTAAAGGCCTCCGGTGAAAAGGCAGAATCAACAAAAAGAAAAAAAAACTACATGCATATATATAGTACAGAATTATGCGCAGACCTGAAAAGCAATAGAGCTTTAGAAATTGAGCAGCGTTTTAGAAGCCGCTATAGCAAAAGCCGCACTTCCGCTCAAAACACGCCACATACCTTTTTTTTTTCCTGGGTGAAGCAAACGTGAAGATAAGACGCCTGATTGCCTTTAAGACTTGGGAGAATCCAACGGAGCACTTCTCATTCTTCTCTTCGGCGGCTTTCACGTCTCTGAGATAAGAACAATGCTAGCTGTATATATATCCAGCTATTTTCTTTTCTTTTTTAACAATGGATGACATTGTTCTCTCAAGAAGGGCCTTTCTTCTTCTGGCTTCGGCTCCCGTTATTTACTTTCAAAGTTTCCTGTTACTACGTGGTACTCACGCTTCCGTTGAGCGAGCTCCTTTAGGCACGTTCGGAAGGTTGTGGCTCTGTGGGAGACCCCTCCCGATTCCACACCCGACGCCTTTTTGCCAGAATCTATCGAATCTGTTCTGTCTTCGTTGATTAAGTAGCCGTGCAGTAAAACTAACAGCCACTGGGGACCTCGCTGACTCTGCACCGAATTTAAAGAATGGAGGAAGCCAGAAGCCTTTCGACTGTGCGTGTGCGTTCGTGTGCGCGCGTGTGCGTGCGTGTGTGCGTGCGTGTGCGTGCGTGTGCGTGCGTGTGCATGCGTGTGCGCGTGCGCGCGTGTGTGTGTGTGTGTGTGTGTGTGTGTGTGTGTGTGTGTGTGTGTGTGTGTGTGTGTGTGTGTGTGTGTGTGTGTGTGTGTGTGTGTGTGTGTGTGTGTGTGTGTGTGTGTGTGTGTGTGTGTGTGTGTGTGTGTGTGTGCGTGCGTGCGTGCGTGCGTGCGTGCGTGCGTGCGTGCGTGTGCGTGTGCGTGTGCGTGTGTGTGTGTTTTGAAAAAGCCTAAGCGTTCTTCAGAAATGAAATCGCGTGGATGATAAGGCTTATTTAAAGTTACAGTACCATTTATTTTATCGTCCTACTTGAATAATTATTCGAGATAAATTAATTAACTTTTTAAATATAGCTTGGAACGTTCAGGCGTCAATAGGAAATTTGTGGAGCCCCACAAATGTTGTACAACCCAGACATTTCCAACGAGATATACTTAGCGTGGCCATTTTAATTCGGGAGAAACGAAAGCCCGCGGAGTTTAAAAATACCACGTGACAGCGCGCTCCGCGCGCCCGAACGCGCCGCGAGAACACCTGTCTCGTGTGCAAGAGGAGCCGGGGCTGGAATCCCGGGGCTGTGCAATTCTCCACCGGGTCTGAAAAAAAAAAAACTCCACGTGTCGATGGAATTGCATATCCAGGATTGGGGTACGGCCTGGTCCCGGTGACCTGAACCGACAACGCACTCCCTCACCAGAACAGGGTTTGGCCACCCTGGTGTAGTAATTGGCCACAATCGACTATGAACAAACCAATTAACCCTCGGCCCTCAGCGTGTTCAACATACTTGGACAATTATTTTGAATATTGAAATATTGTAAGGCATTGTTATGGAAATATTGATGGTAATGGTCCATCTTTCCGATCGTGCAGAATCTTTTTTTAGAGTGTTTCCATCACTCGCATCGAGCAATTAAGATGGCCATTCAAAACCAATGGGAACAGTTTTGATGACAGCAAAAACGTTAACCCGCCGCGGTGGCTCAGTGGTTAGGGCGCTCGACTACTGATCCGGAGTTCTCGGGTTCGAACCCGACCACGGCGGCTGCGTCTTTATGGAGGAAAAACGCTAAGGCGCCCGTGTGCTGTGCGATGTCAGTGCACGTTAAGATCCCCAGGTGGTCGAAATTATTCCGGAGCCCTCCACTACGGCACCTCCTTCTTCCCTTTTTCACTCCCTCCCTTGTCCCTTCCCTTACGGCGCGGTTCAGGTGTCCAACGATATATGAGACAGATATTGCGCCATTTCCTTTCCCCAAAAAACCAATTATATAAAAACGTTAATAGTAAAAAATGCAAGCCTGCCGACGGTAGATCTGCAGATATATTGATTGTTATGGTGAAACATTATAATGTACGAAAAAATTGAGTTCATAAACTTGTTCCCTCTCAAAAATGCTTTCGTCCAGAATTGTTTGGTATGTGACCAAGGCGGCCGTCGTACCTGTTACACAGACGAAGGCGCTAAGAATCACTGGCTCCGGACAGGCCGCCATTGGAATCTGAAGATGGCAATGTTTACCGCTAAAACCTTATCCAGTGAGGCTAGCCTAGCAGTGCTGCTGAAGGAACTAGCGGGCATTAAATGGGATGCCATAGGACTTAGCGAAGTTAGGAGGACAGGTGAGGCGTATACAGTACTAAAGAACGGGCACCTACTATGCTATCGCGGATTACCGGATAGACGTGAATTAGTTTTAGGATTCCTCATCAATCAAGGTATAGCTGGCAACAGAGAGGACTTCTACAATACTAGCGGGAATGTGGAAGCTATCGTAATTAGGCTCAATAAGAGGTACAAGAAGAAGGTGGTGCAGGCCTACGCGCCTACATCCAGCCATGGTGACCAGGTCGTTGAAAGCTTCTATGAAGACGTGTAATCGGCAATGAGCGAAGTAAAATCACAGTACACTGTACTGATGGGCGACTTCAATGCGAAGCTGGAAAGCAGCAGGCTGGCGACTAGGCGGTAGGCGACTATGGGATAGGTTCCAGAAAAAGCAGGGAGAGTTATTAGTAGACTTCGCAGACAGAAATAATTTACGGATCATGAATGCCTTCTTCCGCAAACGAGAGAACAGGAAGTGGACCTGGAAGAGCCACATTGGTGAGACTAAAAATGAAATAGACTTCATACTATGCGCTCTCCCTGGCATCGTTCAGGATGTGGACGTCCTCGGAAAGGTGCGTTGTAGCGACCACAGAACCGTAAGGCCTCGAATTAGCTTAGACTTGAAGAGGGAACGGAAGAAACTAGTGAAGCGGAAGCCCATTAACGAGTTACCGGTAAGAGGGAAAATAGAGGAATTCAGGATTTCGCTACAGAACAGATATTCGGCTTTACGGAAGTTTAACTGTTCAAGGCGACCTTAATTAATCTCACTGCTATCGTTATGGAGCGCGCCCTAAAATTAGGCGGTATGATGGTTCGACAGGATACCAGCAAGCTATCTCCTGAGGAAAAAAGATCTGATTAAGAAACGCCAAAGCATGAAGGCGTCTAACCCTACAGACAGAATAGAACTAGCAGAGATATTGAAGTTAATACATAAGCGCAAGGGTAGGCGACATACGAAGTTTAATATGGAGTGAATCGAGCATGCTCTAAAGAACGGAGGTAGCCTAAAATCGGTGAATAAGGAAACTGCGCATAGGTAAAAACCAGATGTACGCGTTAAGAGACAAGTGGGGCAATGTCATTAGCAATATGAATGAGATAGAGTAGCCGACGAGTTCTACACAAATCTATACAGTAGCCAGTGCAATCAGAACGTTGATGAGAGGAGAGAGAAAGAGAGAGTAGCGAACAGCAATGCGTCATCACGTCAGTAACGAAAGAGGAAGTCAAGAAAGCCTTAGGAGCAATGCAAAGGGGAAAAGCAGCTAGTGAGGATCAGGTAACAGCAGATCTGTTGAAGGATGAAGGGGACATTGTGCTAGAAAAACTAGCCACCCTGTATACGCAATGCCTCATGACCTCGTCCGTACAAGAAGCTTGGAGGAGCATAATCTTAATTCATAAGAAAGGAGACGCCAAGGACTTGAAAAATTACAGACAGATCAGCTTACTGTCCGTTGCCTACAAGGTATTTACTAAGGTAATCGCGAATAGAGTCAGAACAACCTTTGACTTAAACCAAATAATCAGGAATGCTTTTGCGAAGGATATTCCTCAATAAATCATATTGACACCATAAATCAGTTGATAGAGAAATGCGCTGAATATAACCAACCCCTGATATTGCCTTTATTGATTACGAGAAAGCATTTGACTCGGCAGTCGTGCAGGCATTGCGAAATCGTACAAGAGCGTTATGTTAAAATACTAGAAGAAATATATAGCAACTGCATAGGTACCATAGTCCTCCATAAAGTCAGCAATAAAATTCTAATAAGGGCGTCAGGCATGCATGGAGACAAGATCTCGCCATTGCTATTCACCGCCTGTTTACAGGATGTATACCAAGGCCTTTCCAAGGCCGGAGTTTAGGGATAAGTGTTAATATATACCTAAATAATCTGCGATTCGCTGATGACATTGCCTTGCTGAGTGACCTCAGGAAACGAATTGCAAATGATGATCAATGATTTAGACAGGTAGAGCAGAACGGTGGGTCTAAAAATTAACATGCAGAAAAAGTAATGTTCGAATGTCTAGAAAGGGAACAGCAGTTCACAATTGGTAGCGAGGGGCTGGAAGTGGTAAAAGAATACGTCTATACTTAGGGCAGGTAGTGACCGCTGATCCGGATCATGAGAGAGAAATAACTAGAAGGATAAGAATGGGGTGGAGCGCATATGGCAGGTTCTCTCAGATCATGAATGGCAGGTTACCCATATCCCTCAAGAGAAAAGCATACAACAGCTGTATCTCACCGATACTCACCTACGGGGTAGAAACGTGGAGGCCAACGAAAAGGGTTCAGCTTAAGTTAAGGACAACGCAGCGAGCCATGGAAAGGGAAATGATAGGTGTAACGTTGAGAGACCGAAAGCGGGCAATGTGGGTGAGGGATCAAAAGCGGGTTAATGACATCCTAGTGAAAATCAGGAGGACGAAATAGGCTTGGACAGGGCATGTAATGCGAAGGCAAGATAACCGCTGGTCCTTAAGGGTAATGGAGTGGACTCCAAGATAAAGTAAGCGTAGCAGGGGTCGGCAGAAAGTTAGTTGGGCGGATGAGATTAAGAAGTTTGCAGGCATGTGGTGGCCGCAGCTGGCAAAGGACAGAGTTAGTTGACGATTCATGGGAGAGGCCTTTGGCCTGCAGTGGCCGTAGTCAGGCTGATGGTGAGAGAGGTCTGTGGACGACTGTACGAACCAGGTCGTTCAGAATTCATCGCTGACCCTGCAAGCCTTCAGACTCGCACCTCCAAAGCGCCTAAACTACAGCTGCGCAAGACGCCGTCGAAATACGTTTGAAGCACTTAATTTGAGCTGCGTCTGTCACAAAAATGGTTAAAATAAATAAGTTTACTGCGCCGAAACGTTCTCGTGGTTTACTGCATAAGCGATCTCCCTGTGTATAGCAAGTACGAAAAGGGCAGCCTCGACACCACGATCGTTCATTCCCACAATGAAGCAATACAGAGCGCTTCTATTTCCTAAAATGAAAAATGTGGGCGGGCTTGTTTTCTTACTCGACGTTCTTTACCACCGCCAAAGAAAAAAAAAAGATCGACGCCTACGCCGTCCCGGCGCTGAGAAAACAATACGTGACATCCTTCTTGTGTAAACACTCGCTTCGGGAATCTTGCGCAGTCGGCGCTCTAAGGATCCCTTCCCCCGGCTTTCAAGATGATTGTGAAAAGAAGCGTTTCGCGAGGACCAACTGGCTTTCCCATCTGCACGCACTTCCCAAGACTCTGCTGCACGCCACAGGAATGCGACGGAAGACGCGGCGAAGCTTGTGCGTTCAGCCGGCCTGTTGGTCGAGGGGCAGGTCTCTGATTTTGGGTGCGACATGTCCCGGGTTCAAATCCCGGGCAGGCCCTGGGCACTGTTTTTTTTTTCGTCTGTGGTCTGACTACTGCACGAGCGCTAATTGATAGCTCTACTCGTAAAAACATTTTTAGCTTAACGTTTCCGGCTCTTCCAGTAATGAACTGCGCATGGTCATCATAGATGTGCACTAGTAGCGGACAGTAGAACCGATAAGCAACCCATTAAACGGTAACGATGTGGTGAAATTTTTTATGGTTTATGGTTTATGCGGGGATTTAACGTCCCAAAGCGACTCAGGCTATGAGGGACGCCGTAGTGAAGGGCTCCAGAAATTTCGACGACCTGGGGTTCTTTTACGTGCACTGACATTGCACAGCACATGGGCCTCTAGAATTTCGCCTCCATCGAAATTCGGCCGCCGCGGCCAGCATCGGGTGAAATTTTCGATCGAGATGAAAAGCTCTGCCGTATTCTCAATTAACTGAGGTATAGTTTCTCAGTACGCGTCCGAATTCTATCGGAAAGCAAAGCGGGTTGTTTGAGCATTTTATTACCTCTACGGTATGCGCAATGGCGCATTGGTAACGCAGAGTTATATAGCCGTGTTAGATACATAAGCGTCGCGGCACGACCGCTTAAGGAGCAGAATCCTCACCTGAATATGGCGGCCACATAGTAAGCCGTAATAAGTACAGTGTAGCAGTGAGCTTAGCGTATGTCAATAATTTTTTAAATGTATGTATGATCTTACGTTCCTCCCTACTGCAACACCACTGGGAGCTTCATGAACACTATTGTGATCCCGATTCGGATTGGCAGTAATTTTAAATAAATAATGTCGCGTAATTCTCTTACGTTGAGACATTTTTATTTAGACATATGGCTGGCTGCTCTTACGAAGAGCCAGATGTTAACATCCGCACAGTGATGGCATCCACATATCGTAAGTACAACGCAAGCGCAAGACTATATTTGCCTTTTGTTGACAAGGTGACAGATAAAATAAGTTAGAAACAAATATGCATTTATAAAAAGTGAAATTGTAGCAGCTGTTTGGCCCCGGACATATCTGCCCACGAAGCACATTATACCTCAAACTTATCTCACAAACACCACACAGCTGTAATCTGGCACACTATTATCTTTCCTCGTTTAAAACAGCACTTCTTCCGGTTACATGTTTCACTCCGTATATAGCTACGGTTAACAGAAGCGAGCAATGGGACATAACGCCTAAAACAGCATGTGCTTGATCAAAAAGTACGAGTTCTGTGCAGCTTTATCGACTAAATGTATTCTTTCTGGTTATGTTTCGCTCCTGCGCCTCACTGAATCCATCTTTTTCATTCAGCTACTTCTTTTTTAATGCCACAGGAAAATAGATGTATGAATATATATTTTATAATTAGTTCGGTCTATTTAAAGCAACAGCATCGACTACGTGCAACAAAACCAAGAAGAATTGCTCGGATATAGCTCGCTATTCATCACACTGATTAATAAAACCAGGCAATTCCGTCACGAACTGCCTCATACGAAAAGACTGCGCAAACTTTGCGCTTCGGCCACGTTTAGCTATGGATACATGTGCTCAAAGAACGCTCAGCGCAGTCTACCCTGCCTTAAAATCTAATTGCTCCTCTCATAGAATCGTGAACCGGGTGAATAATTAAGCGCCCTGACAGAGATGAAGGCGCATGGTTAAGCTATGCCTGTGTTTTGTTCATCACTCCGGTTTCACAACACTGGTGGCGCCAAATACAGTGCCGTTATTCATTACCGAGGAAATATAAATCAGCCCTATTGTAGGACTTACCAGACTAATTTCATTCAGAGAACGTGGAATTCATGGGCATGAGTGAAGAGAGACGCCGCGCGTCCTTTATTATACGAATAAAGCGCCCGCTCTCGCTATCGTTAATGCTAGGATTTATTAATTTTTTGCTTTTTCTTTATTGTGGTCCTTTTGGCAGTTAATGACACACTGAATTAATTGACGCCACATGGCAACACGGGAAGCTCAAATGAGAGTTTAATAAAACACAGAGAAACACGATGCAATGGACGCGCTCTAAAGAGAAAGATTTTCTTCGAGAGCCTTAATCTCCACTTAAACTCCACTAAGTGAACCTGTCCTGAACGAAAACACTGTCCCAGGACTTCATTAATATTTTTATCTTGTGCTTATTCGTGCGTCTATTTAGTAACAGTATAAAGCTATTCTGAGCGCGTATTACGAAGTATGACGGGAAAAAAATAGCTTCTGTTGTCTTATGCAGCTGTATCATTTCAATATCTCTATCTAGCAGTGCATATAGTAGACATGTTTTTATTTTTTATTTTCAACATGCTGTTGGTCCCACTTGGGACTGTTACAGGAGTGGATTCATAGGCAAGAAGGATGCAAATTAACAAACAATACTAGAAAGGCCGGCAATCATGTTTAAAAAGACAAGAAGTCAAAGCATCCATAAGCGGACACATCGAGTGCGGAACATTAGGAGACGGAAGATAGTCGCCACCTCTGGTCTTCAAAGCATGCGTTCGAAGTCTCAAAGCATTCATTCATTCAGTCATACACCGGGTACTCATCGAGCAGGCAACAACATAAAACCAATACAGACTGAGGATGGTCATCATGTCTGGCTTGTTAACGGTACTGATAAGGCTGCGACCTCAACGAACTTTTCCAAGGAATTCTGCTCAGTTATAGATTTACCTAGGGCGTTCCATTCCCTTACGGCTCGGAGGAAGAAGGAAAAGTGATATGTGTTGTTAGCAAAAGAGTATTCATCAATCGCAAATTCATGTTTTTGACGTTTCTCTAGAACGGTTAAAGCTAATGTAAGTAGCAGTCTCCATGCTGAATGCATTATAAATTAATCGATATAAAAACTTGAGTCTATGGTGTGTAACGCGACTTGATAATGTGCGTAGGTCTGCGCGAGAAAGCAGCTCCGTGGGAGAGTCAGTGCGCCGGTACCTGTGGCATAGCTAAAGCGCATCGCTTTTCGTTGAGCTATGTGTACATCTTTCTGTATGTACGAAAACGAGACGACATTTGCATATTCTAAGATTGCACGGATAAGGCCCTTACACGCGAGTAACTTGGCATCAATAGTTGCAAAGCGCAAGGCGCGCTTAAGGAAGTGTAAACTGCTCATTGCTTTTTTTGGTAATGTTTTATACTTGGGCTCTGGATCTGAGATCATAAAAATCACACTAAGGCACTTCTTTTCAGTTACTGTTTTAAGAACACCATTGCCAGCGTCGTAAGGGAATCTAAGCTTTGTAGCGGCAGCTACATTACGGTAGCATTTCGGGCCTTCAGCGTAACGGCGCCGACACCCTGTGGCTGCGCCGTCACGTGGTTGGTCACGTGGTGCGGAGCACCTGCCAGCGGCGCGGCGCCGTGGCTGATCACGTGGTTGGTCACGTGACCAAGTTCCACACAGCTAGCTGTAGCTATCGCGTCACTCCAGATTTAACCAGAGCTAAACCACCACCTATTTTTGTTTTCTTATTTGTGACTGACACCACTACCGTTTTTTCCATATTGATCACCATTTGCCGTGTATTGCCCCAGTGTATGACGTTGCCCAAAGCTGTGTTTAACCTTACTTGGTCTGCTTGAGTGTTTATTTTATATATCGCGTAATCATCCGCGAAGAGACGCACCTTTACATCCACGTGATATGTTGTGTCGTTTATGTATCAAATAAATAAAAAGGGTGCTAGCACAGAGCCCTGCGGCACGCCAGAAATGACCGGAACAATATCAGAGGCACGGTCATTGTATTGCACATATTGTCGGCGTTCCGATAAGTAGCTGGCTATCCACCTCGTAACGGAACTATCGCCAAGTATCTTGTTTACTTTGAAGTTCAGCTTGGATTGTGCCACACTATCAAAAGCCTTCTAGTAATCGAGGAAAAATGTATCAGTTTTTGACTCTGATCGCCGGTTTCCTACGCAACGTCACGAAAAATTTCACAACACAGGCGCTATCGCAGCGCCTGTGTTGTGTGCGTCTTTCTTTGTCCCTTGTCCCGTTTTGCGCTACACTCACATACCACGGATCACCGTTACCGACTCGGCCAAGTTTCTACCCTTATCAATTTAATAAGGTATGCTCAAGAATTTTGCTACTGGTACACGTGAGGGATATAGGCCGGTAATTAGACGCAAATTCATCCGTCATCCGGCACAGTAGTACAACTATGGACATACATATAAAAAAATCATTGAATTCATGCATAATATAAGTCAAAATAGCCACATCGTTCGCTATGTTGAATTCGCGCACATATTTCGTCGGGCCCCGCCGACGATCCAAGTTTGGCAAGTACAGCGTACATATAGTACCGTTTCATGGCCAGAAATTCCTTTTGACACTTCCACTTTACAGTCATCTGTTCTAAAGTGGTTACTAACAAACACAAAGTATAGTATAGAACTGCACGTTCCTTGCACACGAGTAGGCTCACTAACAATTTGTACAAGTTCCAAAGTAAACATAATATCAATCATAGCACTGCTTGTTGCATCAGCTGAACTTTAAGTATTTCAGTTAACGAGTAGGCAGTTCAAATCATCAGCTAATGTAATTATAGAGTCATTGACGTATCTATACATGTAATGAAACAGAAGATCTAGATACATAGTTTCAGCCTTTGGCGGCCTGTAGACCGCGCCCACGTTAACAGAATTAACGTACGCTAAGCACGCTACACTCAGCTTACGTCTTCAAGCAAGCCTGCTAATAAGTGGAAATTTGGAAGGTGTAAAACTTCTATTTGCGAGATACTCTGCAAACACTAAAATGGCAATCCTATGTTTCAGTGAGGAAAAGAAACGAAAGCACTTTATTAAAGAGCGACATATTAAGCACTAAGCCAGTGTTAGTACTCTCGCAATCCGGATGTGCGGTTACTACCTGCCCTAAGTAGACGCATTCTCTTACCATTTGCACCACCTCGCTACCAATTGTAAACTGCTGTTCTCTTCCGAGACTTGAACATTATTTTGGCTTTCCGCATATTAATTTTTAGACCCACCGTTCTGCTCTGCCTGTCAACTCATTGATCATGTTTTGCAGTTCATCTCCTGAGTGACATAGCAAGGCAATGTCATCATCGAATCACAAATTACTTAGGTATTCTCCATTAAACCTTGAACCCCAACTGTTCCCAATCCAGGCATCGGACCACCTCCTGTAAATAGGCGGTGAATAGCTTTGGCGAGATCGTGTCTCCCTCCCTGACACCCTTTCTTATTGGAATTTTATTGCTGACTTCATGGAGGACAAAGGTGGCTGTGCCACCCGCTATAGATATCTTGCAGAATTTTTACATGACTCGCTTACAACCTGATTCCGCAACGCCTGCTTGACTGGTGAAGTTTAGACTGAGTCAAATGCCTTCTCATAATCTGTAAATGCTATATTAGGGGTTTGATTATACTATGCGCACTTCTCTATCACCTGACTGGTAGTGTGATACGGTCTACTGTCGAGTACCCTTTACGAAAGCCTGCCTGACCATTTGGTTCATTGAAGGATACGGCTGTCATGACTCCATTAGCGACTACCTTACTAAAGATATTTTAGGCAACCGACAGTACGCCGATCGGTCTGTGATTTTTCAAGTCATTGATGACTCCTTTTTTTATGGATAAAGATTATGTTAGCGTTCTTCCAAGCTTCTTGCACGCTCGAGGTGATAAGGCATTTCGTATAGAGGGTAGGTAGTTTTTTAGTACAATCTCCCCTCCATCCTTCAACAGTGGAATATTCTAGGATAGTGTTGTGAACATAATGATGGGAATGGTAGCTATAACATTCCGATGCCCAGAAAATTTTTCATTTTAAAGTCTGTCCTGCGCTTGCATTAGGACTGCCATAGAAAACGAATGAGGATAGTTTTTGAGAGTAGCGGGAAACTACAAGCGTCCCGTGGAAGGATCTGCGGATATATTGAATGCTAAAGTGCAGTCTTACGACACGCGGAAAAATGGCGTTCATAAGCAACATCCCGTTGAAAAAATGCGCTTGTCCACAATTTCTGGGTACGTTACCAGTAGTTTGCAGTCGCTTAGAGGTAAGCACGGACGGCCTTTACTTGCGGCTAACCTAATGAATTAGTTTAAATCAGTTATTGAAGTTTTATGTTGTGCAAACTAAGCGGAAAGTTTTAATGCAAAAGTCTGAGCAATGAAAAACACAACTGGCACAGTAGAGACTGCGAAAAAAATGTATTTTAATAATCTTTTCCTTCTGCACTAAAGAAAAGCTCACAAGCCGAGATGAGCAAAGCATTGCGTACATTGGTGCGCCGCAATAGCGGCAGCAGCTGCGCTAGCTAATAATGATAATAGTAGTAGCAATGATATCTATAATAATCGGTTTTACGTGTTTTAAAATGGCAATAATATATTACGCATTCTTGGCGCGTCATGCCAAGGGCCAGCAAAAGAGCAAAAGTGCTGGAATTCATTAAGGACATGACGGAACTTCTCTTATATATTAAAGGGTCAATAAAATGTTTGTTATGTCGCTGTTGTCATTATGTCGCTTGTTTGACGCACTAAAGGGCGTCCGCAATCAGGATTTTGTGACTCACTGCTGCTCAACCGATCTGTGCCTGTTTTCCTCGCGCGCAGAGGCGGACGAGGCCTCGTTGCCGGCGGCCGTCGGCGAGAACGGCTCCTCGTGGCCCAGCCAGGAGAAGCGGCTCATGGACTGGCTGCTGCGCCACTACGACGCCAGCGTGAGGCCCGTGAAGAACTCCTCGGATCCCGTCGTCATCCGGCTGGGCATCACGCTCACGCAGATATTCGACCTGGTCAGTACGCCTTGCTCCCTTGCATTACACTTAGCGTTGCGTTGCCCCAAAGCTCTCTTTCGATATATATATATATATATATATATATATATATATATATATATATATATATATATATATATATATATATATATATATATATATATATATATATATATATATATATATATATATATATATATATATATATATATACACACGCGCTGGCGACGTTTCTTTAAACTGAGGCGGTGGGGACACGATTACCCACGATTGCTGAATCGTACAATGAAGCCGTAGGGAAGCTAACTTTTCCCAAATCCCAGAAAATTCACGCATGTCATGTCGATATTGCCTTATCTTTGCGGTTCAAAGAACCCCAGTGGTTCATTGTTAGGTCACGCCACACCCACGAAAATTTAATGGTGGTCCACCGGTGGGTCACGACGCATTCCGAATGTCGCTGCCTCTAGCTGTAATCGAACGTGGCTTTTTTTCGCTGTGAAAGGAGAGCAGTAAGCAAGCGTTTCATAGAACGTATGTACATCTCACCACGTGTGAGCTGCGAGCATGTGCTCATGGCGGCTATCGTCGGCGATGCACCCGTTATCAAATCAAGTCGTTAGATGCTACAAAGACGCAGATGCCGTACACATGACGCAGACCTTTACTGGCCACGCAGTTTTCTCTTACTCCCTGAATAAAATGGGTAGAAACATCAGACTTTTCACGCGGTGAGCGTTGTTATAAAGGCCAGTCACCTTTGCACTCTGCAACTGCGAGCACCAGAAGCCCTTAGGTGGCCAAATTGGCAATTCGTAGAAGCTACGATTGCAGTATTGCAGAGTGTTCAGAGATCTTAACTAAGACCATTGTGGGCAGCGTGCCAACGTAAACAGTTCATGTTGACTAGCACAAAAGAGGAAAATGGCGCGTCGGCTTTGCATTCGACCGCGGCAATTTAATGTTATGCATGTGAGCTGCCCAAGGTATCGGCTAACAAAATACCGGAGGGAACCGAACCACCGAGAAGCAGAAAAACAGGGAGCGTTACAAATTGTGCCAAGCGTGATGCGATAAAACTAGGCGAAAGCTAAAAGGATGATTACGATATTCGTTTAGTCGAGGGTTTGGCTGCATACCGTCTGGTCAGGAATCATGGTGATGAGGATTGCTGGTCACTGGCCAAAGTCAAAAGATGAAAAGACGTTTCGGGAGCACTACGGCTCCCTTGTTCACTATGAGACAATCGGCGCACGGATCCGTTCTTTTGTAGCACCCAGTAGCGTTTTTAATGATTTAGCATAGATAGGATGTAGAGTTCCGTCGTTCCTGTTTAGTGTGTTAGACGATGTCTGTATGATAAGAGACTCAAGATTCTGCCGTGCTAATGTGTTCTTTTCTGTTGTCAACAGTGTC
>JARKHS020012730.1:0-127479 GCA_030143305.2 Amblyomma americanum | reverse complement strand
TGTAGGCCTTCGTGCGGTAGAGAATAAAACAGGTCTTTTATGTCAATAGAAAAAATTTTGCAGCACATCCCACACTGGCTATGTAAAAACTGAATAACACTTTCCAAATTCCTTATCAAAAAAGGATCGTCAATAATTAATAAGTTCAGCCCCACCTGCAAAAAAGAGGCAATCGCCTTTTGCCATGTCCCCCGCTCCGTGACAATAGCGCGCAAGGGCCAGTCAACTTTGTGTGTTTTTACGGAGAAAAATAGTTTGAGGGTATTGGCCTTGCTTTTCTCAATTGGTTTTCGAGTCTCGTTAGTGCAAATTTATTGCACAACCTTTTTGCTTGGGCTTTTATCTTTGAAAGTCCCGTATTCAAAAACGGCTTGAAAGACACCTCAATCGCGTGTTTAGCCTTTTCTTTTAACAAAACGGTAGGAATCACAGCGAATCCCCCGTCCTTGTCTGCTGCTAGAACACACAGATCCTGTTCCTTCAAATAGCGCTCGACATGCTTCAAAGGCAAACTGACAGATGAAAAATTGCCCCGCATTAGAACGTCCACGCCCTCCGGAATACATCGGTCACGTTCGTTGTCCGGCGCTAGCTTCGAAACTTGCCTCACCATAGAAAGCAGCTCTAGTCGAGATTTCTTAGGCTGCACAGCAAACTTTGGTCCCAGGGAAAGTGTCCGGCTTACGAACTCCGGAAGGTGCACGCCATCAGCAGTGTGAACGTTGCTGGTTGTCGAAGTCGTCTCTTTTTCTTGTGGACTGGAACGGAGGTGGATGAGCATATTCCGCCAGAGAAACTCAGATGTTTGGTCAACCAGGCGACTGCATTCCTGCCAACTTCTCATCTTCACCGAAGGTCGAGAATCTCCCCGCTGAACTCGGTGGAAAAGACAGTCTCAGTGGAAGCGTACCTGCCTCCGCCATTCCGCTCGTAGCATCTTGCAAATCCGAGTTCCGTGGCCCGTAGATGGTGCAAAGCAACCGAAAAGGTGAATCACCTCAGGTGGAATCGTCCTGGTGCGAATGCAGAACGAGTACGAGCGTGCACGACAAATGGCTATGCTGATCAAGCTGATGAGGTAGGAATAGGGAAGGTCAACACAAACAAAAGGGCTCGATGTACTAGAAATGAAGCTTAGTAAGGTGTGGGTGCGGGCTAGTTGGTACTGCATTGTAAGACGAAAAGCGCGAGAAAAAAAACATGGACGCAAAGAAAGACGAAGGACAAGCTCTAACTTCCAACTGACGTTTATTGGAAACATCGAAAGATATATAGGCACATGAAAGAGGGGAAGACAGAAACTAACAATGACAGCAGCATACAAAAAGTCACCATACAAAAAGCATACACAAATTTTTTTCTATTGACATAAAAGACCTGTTTTATTCTCTACCGCACGAAGGCCTACTGCAGTCTGTCGAGGAGTGTATTGTTAAGTTTGGGGCTGTCAGATTTCAAAACTTAGCTGGTGTGAGTGTAGGCGGGTTCCTGGAAATGCTTTCTATGTATCTACAGTCCACGGCTGTAACATGGTGCGATGATGTCTTCATACAAAAAGGAGGAATTTGCATAGGGTCGAGCATCGCTCCTATCTTGAGTGATATATCTTTAGCGCAACTTGACAGGGCCTTGGCCGACTCCCTTAGTGACTCAGAAGTCTTACGAACGTTTCGGTACGTAGATGACTTTTTAGTAATTTTAAATGTGAACGATACCGGCTTTGAAGTGGAAGTACCACGCACGTTAGCCATTTTTGAAGCTGGCCTAAAGCCGCTTGTCTTAACCCACGAGGTTCCCGATGGGTCGTCCCATAGGTTCTTGGACCTCAGGCTTGTTTGTTCAGATTCGCATGTGTGCTGGGCATACGAGCCGCGAGGTAAGAAAGCGCTGCTACCTTTTGCTTCGGCGCACACGAAGCTTGTAAAGCGAGGCATTGTGAAAACCTGCCTGTCCAAGTCCCTAGAAAAGTCCTGCATCCACTTAGTTGGAGACAGTTTCTGGAGGCAGATTTATCGCCTAAGGGCGAGCGGCTATCCCCCCCTCCCCCATCTACTTTGTGCTGTGGCGGAGGGCATCCTCAAGAAGCAGAAGGATGACAGTGGCAAATTGGCGAAAGAAAAACCAGATAAAAAGAGTGTCGTCTTGCCGTATATTCACACTTTGTCCCACAATCTCAAGAAGATTGCCCGGAGAATGAACATCAACGTGGTGCTTTCAGCACCCCAACAACTAAGCAGGCTCTGTAGGCTGACGAACCCATTGGGAGAACAAGATTCAGGCTGCAGGATACGACATGCCAACAGGTATGTTGATTGTACTGAAGACATCGTTTACAAGATTCCATTGACATGCGGCCGTTTTTACGTTGGCCAGAGTGGACGATGCGTGAACGAGCGTTTCCGAGAACATGCCAACAATGTGGAAAAAATTCGGGAAACTTTGGAAATTCACTGCCGTGACTGTGAATATGAGGGTGGCGGCCATTGTGCTCCGGTCTTCTCACAATCTGTAATTGTCGACCGACATCCTTCGCAAATCACAAGGGAGATATTAGAGGCGCTAGAGATTGATAGGACGGGCAGTGGTTGCGTAAGCACGCCATCAATCGGCCTTTCAAAAAAGGAGATGATGTATCTGAGCGGGTATGAGTGACATGACTTCTTGTATGCTGCTGTCATTGTTAGTTTCTGTCCTCCCCCCTTTCATGTGCCTATATACTTTTCGATGTTTCCAATAAACGTCAGTTGGAAGTTAGCGCTTGTCCTTCGTTTTTCTTTGCGTCCGTGTGTTGTTGTTTTTTTCGCGCTTTTCGTCTTACAAATCAGTTCAGCACGCTAAAGTGTGCTCGCATCGCCCGCATACACTGTCACAATTGCTTCCTTACGGGGGTGGTGGCGCTATTCCAGCATGGTATGTGCATTTAGGGAACGTGGTGTCTGTATGAAGGAAGAGTACGCGAAGAGAGCCTTCTCTCGTGAGCAGTGGACGAATGCAAGCAACATTTAATATAACTGAAGGCACGTTTGACAATGCTTAAGGAGTTGATGCAGTATTCTTTTTCAGTGTCGACCAAAAAAAGAAAGAAGAGAGGTAAAGGCATAAGCCTGTCAAGAATTGTTGAAATAATTCTACAAGCGATATACGTCTAAGTCAAGCACTTTCCTTTCACTAATGAGAGTGTTTGATCATGCCAGTGTTGTATCTTTAAAGGGGCTTGTGGACAACTCTATCCAATTTTTGTTCTTAGTAAAAATTGATTCTATGGATATTTGTGGGAATGTAGACGTTCTTCCGGCAGCAATAACATCCGTTAATTGCTGAGAAAATTCTGATTTGAAAGTTTTTCCTCCACTGGAATCAAACTCATAACGTCTACACAAAAAATGACTACGTGATTATCGTTTTGAAGCGAATGGCGGTGTAGGCTAGCCTCTGGGATCTGCGGTATATGCCGTGTCGACGCACCCGAGTGTACTTGCAAAATCGGCCGGTGATGGCAAAAGCTTTATTTCGAGTTTTGGTCTTTTCTAGCTTATAAAATATACGTTTTTGATGAGAGTTGTCCTTTTGTAATCAGAAGGCGGTAATCTATCGATACTGTTCGACTTCAATTTGTCCTCAGTGTCCCTTTAAAACTTATCGTAGAGCATAATAGAAAATACGTTTGACAGAAAGAGCTATTTTCACTTGGAAGTTGTCCGTGCCTCCTGCCTTCTCCCATCGCTCTTTCTGTGTTAAGCTACTGCCAGTGGTTTTTTATTATTATTATTTTACGAAGACAGGGCTAATTAACCAGCTTACGGCTTCGTCAAGAAAAAACGGGAAGCGGCGTTCTTATTTCTTTGCTTGCTTTGCACTCGTTCTTTTTAAACAGCGCACAGTGTAACAGCCACGCAGATGACGTCACGGGTGTGCTCGGCAGCCGCGCTGACCCGCTCTGAGCAGCACCTACGCGCACCCGATGCATGGCGGAGAGCGCACGAGGGCCCGTGACAGGGATGAGCAACACAGGGATCAACATTTCACTCGAGGGGCCGACGGCCGGGGGCAGATGGCCGCTGTCACCCGAGATGCGATGAATACTGTCGCCGCTGCCAAGCGGCCGGTATAACGCGGGCCGTAAACGGGCCTACCCCCGGCGGCCTGCTCCTTTGCATAGGCGCACCGGCAGAATGTGTGCCAGCGTGCTCGGGGCTTAAACCTCGTGGGACTCTCGAGCGCGCCAGTGAGCCGATCCCTCAGCTCCGTTCGCGGGGCTGTTTGCGCCGAGGATCAAGAGCGGCCCGGTTGCCCGTCCGTGTCCCAGCCCGGCGTTTATGCCCGGCGTGAGTGACATCGCCGCTCGTGTGAGGGCGCGACTTGTTGGGTAAACTTACCCGACGCACGGAGACAAAAGGGATGGGCGGGATGTGCCAAAGCACAGGGTACGCCCGTACGCGCCTGCTTTGGTGAGTGTGCAAAAGCGGCCCTGTTTCTCGAAGAAAGCATGCAGCAACGTGAAACGAAGTAGGCAGCACAGTAAGGGGCGTAGGTGAGGGGGAAGAGGGTGTGTACGAGTTAAAAGTGGTAGTTCAACAAAAATTATCGCTTCTTACAGTTAGAGCTGTTTTTGTTTCTTTTTCAGTCAAAATAATGTACGATTATTGACGTTTATCCTTGTGCTGTTCACGAAATGCTATGATTTTGCTCGAAAGAAATATAGAAATGATAGGTCGCATCAAGAAACTTTGAACCAGATCAGGTATATCTGTTTATTTCCTCATTTACTGCAGTTATTTTGCACCGTAAATTACCTTACCCATGTGCAGCATATCCGCACTTCACTACACCGGCCTGCTTTTGTTTGTGCACCGCGAAAATCCTCATTTAAAATCAAAAGGGCCATTTTAAATGTGCAGCAACCTTGGATAACCTCCCTGCCTTTCGTCTTCTCTTTCTAATAGCCTTGGAGCAGAACTTTGTTAAAATGGGTAGTGGTCATACAATGGCGCTAGCAAAACGCCCAGACAGTACCTAGATCTGTTCTGTTCTGTCGCTTCTAAAACGTACTTTTCGAACTTATCTACAGATTTAGCCAAGCCATCGATAACGGGCCTTAATGTAAATTTAAAATAGTAACTTTTTGATAACACCAATATAAAATAAATACAAGACATCGTTAGTTGCGTGTGATGCCTTCAGGTCTGTGCACTGAGAAATTAGTTTCATGAAGGTGCATTTTGGGGTAGGAATCAGGTTTAACTCTATTTTGGGAAATCTTTCCGGCGTGGAAAAACCGAATGAAACCAGGCTTTACACGATTTCCTTAGTAGTCGTCTTGGTTTGCTCATTTACTCAGCCACAAAAAGATTTAAATTAATTCTAAACCACTAAGCTCTCAGCCTGCTAAGTCACTCAGGAAGTGAACTGCAAAGCATGATCAGTCAGTTAGACAGGCAGAGCAGTACGGTGGGTTTAAAAATTAACATGCAGAAAAACACAGTAATGTTCAACAGTCTAGCAAAGGAACAGCAGTTCACAAATGGTAGCGAGGTGCTGGAAGTGATAAGGAATACATTTACTTAGAGCAGATAGTGAGCGCTGATCCGGATCATGAGAAGGAAGTAACTACAAGAATAAGAATGAGGTGGAGCGCATATGGCAGTTTACCAATATCCCTCAATGGAAAAGTATACAACAGCTGTATCTTACCGGTACTCACCTATGGGGCAGAAACGTGCAGGGTAACGAATAGGGTTCAGCTTAAGTTAATGACAACGCAGCGAGCTATGCAAAGAAAAATGATAGGTGTGATGTTAAGAGACCGGAAGCGGGCAGAGTGGGTGAGATGACAAAAGAAATGCGCCTTGGCAGGGCATGTAATGCAAAGGAAAGATAGCCGCTGGTCCTCAAAAGTAACGGAGTGGATTCCAAGAGATGGCAAGCGTAGCAGGGGGCGGCAGAAGGTTAGGTCGGCGGATGAGATGAAGTCTCCGGGGATACGGTGGCCGCAGCTGGCAGAGGACAGGGCTAATTTGAGAGACAGGGGAGACGCCTTTGCCCTGCCGTGGACGCAGTCAAACTGATGATAATGATGCTGATGACGGTGTTCTGCGGAGGATGATTTTGGGTGCTAGTCTATCGTATTCGTTATGCACGCTGTAAGCTCTCTGTACCTGGACTGTGCTGTTTCAATACCGGAAAAAAGGAAAGTGTACCATTTCATCGAGCAGCGCCGAAAAGGGCATGTACTACGAGTGCTGTGCACGCCCCTACATCAGCACTCATAAGGACTCATGCACCCTGTGGGCAAATGCAACTTTTTTTTATATCAACCTGCCGCATATCGTTCACCCATACACCCTTCAGAAATACTTCTTAAGCATAAACTTTCTCCGCGGGAAGCGATCCGATACTTACTGCAGTAGCCGTGAAAAATTTAATGGAAGCGTTCCATTCGAATCGACATCACTGAGTCGCACCTGCGAGCTTTTAGGCAACAACAACATGTCTTCCTCCCCGTGGCCTCCATTGCACTCCGCGAGAGACCCAAGGCCGTGCCTGCTGTGCGGTTAGTTGTTCTGTGCCTCTGCGTGTGTGAGAGAGCGCTCGGGCCTACTACATATCCTCCATATGCTCCAGTATGAGTTTTCCCGCCGCATGCCAATTTCAGGTTGTCCAAATAAAGCTTTTCTTCCTGAGTTGTAAGCCCTGTTTTGGCGACATGGAGGTGCTGGTGCTCTATTGGGCTATAGCTCAATAATCCAGCTGAGCTCAGTTTTAAGAAATAACTTTCTGACGTCCTCCCCCATGCCCGCTGTCCTATATAGACTGGGAACTTCTTGTGAGCAATGTACATATTTACAAGTTGAAATATAATGCACGTTCAGCATTGTGCTGGACTTTAAAAAGCTGAGCAACGCTGTCGCTTAAACCATAAATGATTCTCTGTGTGATTAAATCAGTACGGCGTGTGTTGAAGGACATTTGGCTGGATTGCCTCGTTCCACTCATACCTCCAGCTTTCTCCAAGTATACTTAGGCATGATGCGCTCCCGGAACAAGCGCATCTTTTTCGGTAAGGCATTGTACTGCTGCGTTTTATAGCTTTGATGTGGGCTTTATTTTTGGCCACACGCCGCAGAGAGCCTCAAAAACCATGGTCTTTGTCCCTAAGAAGAGGAGGAAGAGGAACAAACTTTTATTTCTCTTATGACAAAGCGGGTAGGGGTTAGGTTTGAGGTTATAGCAAGCGCGTCGGCCCTCTCGACTGCTCTAGGTGGCTTGAAGTTCACGGTTCATGGCGACCTCCAGCGCACAACCCACTACCCGGAGTTGTACCTCCGGCTGAGGGCTGAACAACGCAGTCTCCCAGTCACTTTGGTTTGAGATGTGGAGGCTCAGAGGTAGTGGGTCCTCTGGGCACTTATATAGGATGTGATTAAGGTTTGCATTAGAATGACTGCAGAGGTTGCAGCGGAAATTATATTCCGCTGGATACATCAGGGAGTAGATATACGGATATAAGGCAACCTTTTCGATCGTTTCAATAGTGGACGGTGATTTCATGGCAGGCTGCCAGAAGCTGTGGTGTCAACGTCTCAAAGATGGGGTATTCTGCTCGGAACGAGGATTTACATGTAGAAGTCTTGCTGTCCAAGCGAAACGCATGCACCATGTTGGTTTCGCTCGTCCTATATAGGGATAATGTGTTAGGTGGGAAATCTGCAGCGTTTAAAGATCGCAACATCCCGCCCATTCCAGTTCAGTAAAATTTGAAGCAAGATATAGTCAGACGGCATCTGCTTTTGTTGATATTGCTGTCGAAGAACTGCAACAGGACCACCACCGTACAAGTATACGCTTCTGCAGGGTCAGTCCCCGAACGTGAGAACTCAGACAGCAAGCAATTATGTGTAATGAACAGTCCACCCCCATGTCTTAAGCTACACCTGATCTAGCCATGCATTTCTTTACTCTGAGTGTGACTTTTTGCATTGTGTTCGGGTCGCTGCCACAGCGGTAGCCAGCGAGACCATTGGTGCAAATATCCAGCAAGGTTTGCCTCTGTCAGTATATCTGTTCAAAATATGTGCTTTTTCACGGAAGGGGAACGCGCAAAATAATATCGAGAACGCTCCGATGCGTGCATTCTATTTGCTCCATGCTCTGGGTTCATTTCGAGCAGTTCAGCAACGGAAGAAAGGGTTCATTTGTCAAGCATTTTCTTGTTCTGCTGAACGTCATCGCCGCGCATGAACCAAAATTCTTACTCATGGCGCCCTCCACTGCAGCCAACACATTTAGTGAAGAATTAGCACGAAAGATGCTTCGTCACATGCGATTTATTCGAATTGGGTCACGTACAAGCGTTGGCGCCCGACATTCACACTGTACAGCAGCATTGGGTGCATCATTGCCAGCGCCGGGGTGGAGACAACTTCAGCGGCGCCGCCATATTGAATCACACAAGATCAGCGGCGCTAGCGTATGTAACGGCGCCGTTCATGCTCTCGGCGCGCTTCCAAGTGCTTTAACTTGAACGGCGTTTTGCAGCGAGAGCTACAATGGGCTACCAGTCGAGAATTTCGCGGTACATGGGAGAGGCCAGTTGTGATTCAAAATGGTGGCGTCGCTTAAGTTGTCTCCACCCGGGAACGGCGGCGCTGGCATTGAGGCACCATAACCGCAGCAGCGTTAGCAGCGCCATCTCGGCCCCGGACGAAGAGATGGCGCCGTGTAGTCGCTCGGGGCGCGCACCCGACGCTCGAGTCATGCGAGACGACTAGGTCGAAGCGCGTTCGGCCCTGTCGCGTTCGACTGATCGCTCAGCGGTTACCGACGTCCTGAATATAAGCCGCTTCGTTTTCATAGCCAAGAAGGAAAGTAAAAAACAGCGCTAAAAAGACACACATATGCAGAAGTCACAAGGTCCACGAAGTCTTGGCATTGAATTACAGCCCAGTCAGTCGCTCTTGCCTGCTCCGTTTGTGGATCTTTCTCGCGCTGAGGAGCTGCAGGAGGTTATGAGCAAAAAAAGCCATGTTCCTCTGCGATTAAATTTATCCCACAAAGCAGGAGAGAACTGCAAGAAGTTTCATACAAGTGACAGCGGCGACTCGAAAGCCAGCGGGCTTCTGAGAACAACCGCCAGCTGAACAGTGTCCCTCGGGGTCCATCATGACGCTGCCCTAGTGACGGTGCACGTGAATCCTCTCAGACTTGCAGAAAATGACAACGCGCGCCGAGGCCGCAAGGACAAAACAGAGCCTGCCTCCCGTGTCGGCCTTTTGTAGGCCGATACCCTCGCAGGGTCCACACTGGCACAATCGCGCGGGCGCACACGCTCGGCGCCTTTCACTCGCGGATCCCCGTTGTCTTTCTGCTGCACGGCCATCCGGTCGAACGCAGAGCCAGGCGCTCGCTAGGCCGCCGCTGTGGCGTCCCGCGGTGGGCGGCCTCGGGCCACGCTGGGCGCCCTGACCGCCCGCTGGCTGTCCACCGAGCGTCGTCGCAAGTGTGTGTGCATTCACCTTTATCGCATCGGCGCCGCAGCTTGCGTCATCGAAGACGGCGCTCGCAACGGGTTGCGCCAGCGTGGCGCTAGTTGCGCCACCAGCGGCGGTGTTTGGCGACTGCGCGGAGGGTGGGCTCCTTTCTTTTGATTGTGATCTCCGCCTGGGTCGGAATGGCACATTTATTCCTGCGTGCCTTCGATCCGCACCCGCGCGCTGCCTCCACGAAAGATGTCTTCGCTCTCTGCTAACAGTCGGGAAAGGATTATGGCCGATTCCAGTGGCGATCCGGAGCAAGTGCTCTTGCTTAGCGGAACCGAAAGGCGTGTCTCAGTGGGCGATTGGGATTCAGATCCTGAGTTCTGATTGGATGGCGACGCATACCTTGCGCCTTCGCACATTCGGAGAGCTGTTCGGGATCGCCGATTGGAATACGCCATTAGATTGTCTACAGGCAGCAAAGTTTTTATACGCAGTCTCGTTGTTTGTTAGCACTGAACTTGAAGCTGCTGATGGCACCAGCGAATCTCAAGACTGTTAGCGCGTTGTGGACGGTGCGCAACTGGCCGACACTTTTGATGCCAGACGCTTTGCTCAAAAGTGTGTAGGATTGGGCCAGTTGGTACTTCGGGTGAGTTGCCGGGGGCCAAAGGCAAATTCGTATTAGACGTACGCTGGCCTGTCACTAATGTTAAAAAGGCAGGTGTGAGCCATTCAGCAGTTTTTCAATGCGAGCAGATATAAGTGTTCGTGCTTGATTCGCTGCTGTGGAACAGCACGTTCCACTTCGGCGCCCACATATTTTCAGGCTGAGTATAGCTACATAATTCTGACAAAATGAGGAGCCGTGTGCACCGCTTACAGTCGTGGAAAGCAGCGTCCGAAACTGACTGCTTTTGAGCTCCCAGTGTCTTGTTGTTGCCTAGCCGGCTTTAAAAGCCTGATGTGCTTTGTGCGCAGCCACTTTTCTTACGAGAGGGAAAAGAGTGTAGGAACTGGGGAAAGGGAAAGGGTTCTTGTTTGGCTAAACCAGAGTGTTCTAAAAATGTTCATTATTCGGAACCTGCCGGCGCACCAGCAGAGCGTACAACGTGCAGACTCAGGCGCAAAGTGGACATCGGTCAATGAAGTCAGCTATCACGAAGAGAGGGTTGTCACACCAATATGTTATTCGCAAAGAAACGAAATATTTCATTTTAGAACTGTGCACCCTCACCAGATTACTCAAATTGGGAGCAATTACAGTTTGATTTAAGAGTTCACTGACGAAACATTGAATAGCACCTGTATTGATAAATTACCGCGTTTCAATAACAATGGGGCTACTTCGATTGAACACGGAGGCTTTATAAGTTAGAAAAGCTTAAAAAAGTGAAAATAAAGGTGTTTCCACCATCGGATGTTTTTTTTTAAAAAAAAACTGCGGTGCGTCAAGACAGTTTTTTCGTGTGGATCCATTAGGCAAGGCTGTACCGCCACTCACTCCCACATGATGGTCACGGTGTCCTTTTCATCCTTGGCTGGCGAGTTTTTGGATCCAATTTTCTCTCACATTAAATGCACCTTGCGCGGCCTGACCAGCATTAACGCAAAAAGGACCACAGAATAGATTTTAACTTAGAACGAAAACTGTACGGAGTTGTCATCAGTGTTTCTTTAATGTGAATTAGGCGTAGTGAAAAGTCCGTGTTCAAAACCCCTGTGCAGTGGACTCGTTTAGTTCTTTTCTTTTTTTTTTTCTAAATTTATGGCAGGCGAGAACGGCACACAGCTGAAGCCGCAGTGCATATCCGTGAGAGGAGCAGAAAGCAACGGAAGTTGTAGGTTTAGGTTTCTCCATGTCGAATCACAGCTGTGGAAAAGCTTTAGTTTTTTTTTTTCTTTAATCGCAAACGTCAAGCTACAGTGCTTTGAAATGTGTTACTTCGTTCAATACTGGCCATTCAGCTAGCCATTATTAGAAACGTTTTCATTTCGAACTGTTGACTTGTTAAGCATCCTTGGGGTTGTTTGTGATAATAACTTTCATTCGTACCACATTGTCCTGCTATAGGCTGAGCTTACTTTCCGTGTTGTGCAGATCCAGCCACCCAGATTTCATGGACATCCAGCAACTAGCCCAATCTATTGGTCACCAGTAGCAAACATCGCTTACTCGGTGGGCGCAATTAAACTTCTAATTCTGAGAAAACTAGAGTGCCCCGACAGATTCTGAGAGAACACGGTGACTGTCGGGGCCGACTCTTCATCCTCGGAGCAAATTCTGACGTGTAAAATGTTCCCTGTTCTCACACCAGCCATTTCTGACGGTTAGAGAAAATCTAAGGGATACACCGAATATTCGAAATTCCCGCGAATATTTTGAGTGTTCGAAGCCACGGGGCACGTGGTGGCAGCCCTGCAAACTAGAAGCGGTTTGTCCAGACTCCATGGGCTTGTTTTTTTTTTATTATATGCTCGCGAAGAATGGCGTACGGAATGCTCCTCTGTCCAATCCTATGATTTCTCGGTGTAACGCGTTCGATGCAGGCTGCGAAAACCTGTATAGTTTATGCTCGGAACAGAGCATCGATTTTTCACAGTTATGGACAAGCCCAAATTGGCAAGGCATGTATTGAGGCCAGGTAGAAGTGTCTGCTGCCAGATACAGAGGAGTCCTAGTGAAAGAGGACTTCATGCAAAAGCTAACTCTAGCGGTAGATGAATGGAAAACGTTTACTGAGCCGAGCGAAGTCTTATGTGGCGCTTGGGTGGAGCCCCTAATCCAGAGCCTCTAAAAATACTGTGGCAGCTATCGGCCGGTCGACCAGGCGGCAGCGTAAAATCGCACTGTTGCTGAGGCAGGTGGTGTGATTTTCAACATTGCCACTGATTTACTGCGTGCGCCTCGGTGTGTGTGTGACATTTGTTTTCCTTGCCCTTCAGAAGCGGCGAAATTTGCAAATTTAGTCGTGGTGTGCGCATACTTTCGGAATGAATCTACCGATCTTTTTGTATTTCTACATTATGGGTACTGGTAACCACGAAATGCCGGAAATTCGTAACTTTTATCCGACCTTTTCATTGGCTGAAGACTACAGCGTTAAACTGCGTATTTAAGCAGTATTCAGTACAAACCAGCCGGCGCAAAAATGATAGCTCAGGAACCGCTCGTTCAATAAAAAGTAACGTGCATGGTACCATGGTTGCTAACGTAGTGCTGAGTGTCGATTGATAAGACACTGTCCATGGTGAAGGAAGCGCTGAGACCAACCCGACATAATTTTGTTCTTAGCAGAAGCTATGCTATTGCTCTTTCTGGCATGTTGATGTTTGTATATATAGAAGCAAATGACTGATTGTATTGAAACATTTACCTGGCTTTTTTGCCTCCAGTTGTTCAGCCCCGCGGTGTCAAGATTGGGAACTATTCCGTAATCACCGTTTGGAAGTTACAGCACGGCAACCGAGCATCGGGAATCCGCTCCAGAAAACTCTCTCGACATATTCGCAATTGCTTGCGAAAATTGCAGGCGATAGCAATACCTGTATTTTATTTTTTTTTACCCTTTCTGCCATATAAAACCCCCGTTTTCGGGGAAAGTAGCGTTGTTGTCATTAGAAAGCTATAATATACCGATACAAGCCAACTTCGAGTTGTTATCTGTGTCCCTTAAGTGCATTCTTCAAGACAAAGAAAACAAGAACAAAACCGGTGGGCCCGCGCATGAGGTGTCAAAGACGGAACGCTAGTGCGTGCCAGCTTACGTCAGTATACTCTGCATTCACTATAAGTTTGCTTTATTCAGGATGCAATCTTGATTTCGTATAAAAAGTGTCTAATTAAGGCGAATCACACTGGTCTTAATAAATGAGATATATGTTAGTTGTTAGGACAGCCAAATAATCGTTGGAATGTAGTGCAAAAGCTTCGCACGGATTAAAAAGCAACACATCAGTATACCAAATAACTGCTTCGGAAAAGTTTTCTAATCACTATGTTAAAAATGCCGGAGAAGATTGGTTACAGTGTTGGTACATGTGTCCACTGGTTCTGAGAATGCAGGACCAAGTGATTATTGGATCTCAATAGAAAGAATACCGTACAGGTTAAGACGCAAGCACATCACATCGAAATAAGTCAACTGCAAAAGTTTCCTGTAGATTGTCTTTGCCTCTTGTTCTGCATATGCTACGCTAATATATTTTTGAAGTCACAATAATAATTGTCGTAAGGGTAACTCGGGAATTCGTTCCTGCCCGAAAAGAAAAGCTCTTGAACATTCTGAAAAATAATTGTTCCCTGAATCCACCGCCTTGTCAAGTCAACAATCACCACTCTGAGGGCGCGGCCTAACTTAGCACGTGTGAAACTAGGAATCCCGTTGCTGACATCGCTTACATGTACATATGTCACTTCGTTTTCTTTCCCTTCTACAGCCCCCCCCCCCCCCCAACCACCCCCCAAAAAAAGAGATAAAGAAAAGGAATGAAGGAATAGCGCGACCCGAAGGAAGCCATGCTATCTCCAAACCCTATCCGAGCTAGCGCACTGGCTCCTGGCGAATCAAAGAGCAGCTCGGCGGCACGTTTCGCCTCAAGGAGCTCCGGGTATACCGTGAAGACGAAGCCCGCGCGTAGTGCCGCTCGCACGTACCCAAAGGCACGGTGTGTTCGCATTGGCAGAGGAGGCGAAATCAGCTCGTGTGCGGGCGCCGTAGTGCTGTTAGTAGCCCGGGATAGAAAGAAGAAGAAGAGGAAACAAAAAGAACTAATCCGAGCGAGTGGTGTCAGAGGGAGGCGGCCCAGCAAAGAAAGAAGGCGAAGTCGAATAAGGAGCGGGAAGCTAGCGAGGAACAAAAGGCAACGCAGGAAGAGAGCAAGAACAAGCGAGCGATGTTCCAACAAATGGCACCACCGCGCAGCGACGCGGGGAAAAAGGGAGCACGCCGGCTCCTTGGCCCCTCTTTCCCGCGCTCGGGAAGCAAGGCAGCGGACGAGACCAGAGAACAGCAGAAGCAGCATACGAGAAGGGAATCCTAACCCGGCGGCTGGAGGGGAAGATAAAAAGAAAGAAGAGCAAAAAAAAAACGAAAGAGGCAGTGGTAAGGGAGGACGAGTAGTGCGGAGATCAATAAAAGAGAAAAGAAGCGGAGGCAAGTCGGCTGTACGTGCCGCGGCAGCCGCTCGGGCAAATCTTTCTTCTCCCAGGAGCAACAGCGGCAAAGCGAGGAGCTCGGTGGCGGCCGAGCGAAAAGCGGGTGCTCGGCAAGCAGCAGCATCGACGGGGCCGCCGCACGCTGGCTGGGGCCAAACTACCGCGCTGGGAGCCACGCCGCCCCGCGGACCGCTGCCACGGCCACCGCTGCCGCCGCCGCCGCCGCTTCTCGAGCAGCGAGGCATTCTGGGTGCTTGTTAAAAGTGGATCGATAAGTAGCGCGCGGCCTAGGTGGAGCACAGTGCTCCCACCGCTCAACCTGCACCCCCTCCCTCCTCCCGTATCCTTCCCCTCCTCCCGCCTTTTTTCCCCTCGTGGAGCACGGAGGCGAGTGGAGGGAAGGAAAGGTGGCGCGTGCCGTCATTAGGGACTCTCGAGGATCTCCGAGGGGAAAGTCGCCCGCGCGTTCCGCCCCGAGCCTTCCCTCCGGGCCCCGGCGAGCGCCAATCCGGGGCTCGAACCACTTGCTCCGGCTCTCCCGATCTCTCCCCCGCCGCCCTGTCAGCGTTGCGCGACGTGCGCGCGGGTCCACTCTCCCGCTCTGTGATCCCTCCAAGTCCCGCACGCTCCGCACTCCTTTCGCTGTTCTCTTCCCGAGCTCCCTGTGCCCGCTCCTTCTCCGTGGAATCCGAAGCCCAAGCTCAGGCTTCATGGAGAGGGCGAGGGAACCGGAGGCTGCGAGGAAGAAGGGCTTCGGGGGAGACCAGAATGCGTGTGCCAACGTGCACCAGAAACGCGCCACGGCCCGAAGACGTGGAAAGAAAACAAAGGCAAGAAGAAGAAGAGAAACGGTGACATTGGGGGAAAGCAAAACGCGCTTAGGACAAAAGTGCGTGGGGAGCACGGGGCTTAGGCACCACTATCTATAAATATGTCACCCCCAACGACGACAACGTCTTCCGAGACAGAATGCTGCTCGCTGTTGCCCTGTTGGACTTTTTCCGTTCGCTGCGCTCTTTTTATTTTCCTTTACTTTTTGATGCCACAGGCATCCTTTGTGACGCTTTCACTTTCTTCCAGCGCTCATACAAGCAAAAATATTCGGCAACGATTCGGATCTTCCACCCCTGGAAAGAAAGTGAAGAGTTGGTGCAAACGCAGCGAAAAGCACGAGAGCTGAGCTAGACCTGAGGGTATAGAGGATGCCAGCTTATGTGTGTCCTTTCTGTTCATCATTCTCTCCTTTCTCTCGCGCTTAGCTGGTTTTTTTTTTTTCCGCTCGCGATCAGCACCATTACACGATGAACCGAGCCGAAAGGAAAAGCGACGGCGGAAATCGCTCGCCCGAGAGGAAGGAAAGACGCGCGCCATGAGTTGCGAGCGAAATACTGCTTTGTTAGGTTTTTTTTATTTATTCTGGTAGAACAGACATTTCCCTTCGCACTTGAGATAAACCTACAGAGAAAGCGGCCATGTCTCCCCAGTCCCCAAAGTGCCTCCGGAATCCGCGTTTTTGAGACCCACGAAGCCCTTTGCGGCATAAGGAAAAAAAAAAAGAATTCACTTCGAAACGTTTGTTCCTTCTGAGAATACTTTTGAAATTCCCTCAGCGTTTTGAGTCTTTACTGCTCTCAAGCGATAGACATCACGTTTAAAATGAGACTGCCGTTCTCGTGCTTCTGAGATGGCCACTCCCGACGTACTGGCATTGTGGCTCGGCTTGAGATGGTCCACAAGTTGGCAAGTGCGAAATAAAAGTGATGACAAAAAAAGGCAGTCACCTTACCCTCTGATAATCACGTATGGCAAATTTTTTGGGGTGTCTAGTTAGATTATGTCCCACTTCTTTAATGCGCCAGATAATCAACGTTTACGAAATCGATGCGCAAAAGTTTGTATGATCAAGAAACAACAACAAACGGTAAGCACTGGTGTTTGCAACGCTGCACTTCCAGTTTCCTATCAAGTGGCCAAAACTTGAATGTAGTCACGTCAAAAATCAAAAGTTCATTGCAGTTTGAAGATTGCAGTGAACAATGAACAATGATGTATTCTTCTTGAATCCCCCTTTTGTAATTCCCCGATCTCAACCTAATGTCACAGAGGTAGGCACCACGCTAGTTTAGTAAACTAGGAGGGGGGGGGGGGGGGAGGTGAAATGTTCGAATTGCCGGCGCAGTTGCCAACTCCCTCCCCAATTGTACTTCAACCTGCATATCAGGTGTTACACCTCGCAAGCTTGAAACGTAGCGTGGAGAGCGCCCGCTCTTAAGCGCGGTAAATTAGCAGCATACACCGCACCCTCAGGCACGTACTGCATCGCCGCACATTGCACGACGTGTTTGTGAGTGCGACTGTGCGCAAGGTCTCCAAAATTTCGGACCCTCTTTTGGATGCACCGTTTGAGAGATCTGCGGTGCCTTAACGCATCGGGAGATGTCTTTGATTTATTGGAGTGTCAGCATTCCAAGTACTACCACGTTGGGAGTATATGTACTTACCACGCTTGTCCGCCTAGACAAAGTTTTACAAACAGGGTTAAGGCCAAAATTGCATAAAAGTTTCCAACCGAGCCTTCCGCAAGTTTTTCTTCACACATTGCTTCTAGAACTTTCCAATTGTTGAAGATTAACAAAACTTTTGTCGTGCTCGCTCCCAACAGCAGTGTTTGCATGGCGGTTTCAGCTCTTGTTTTTGAAAGGGTTTCTTGGTAAAGGTGTTTGTTATAAACCCCATAACCCTAAAAGTGTTTCTTGAAATGTCCAACCAGAAGCAGGTCACTGGAACGAGACCTTAAGAATACAGCAAAACATATGTTTGCTTAATACTTGACGGCGGCCCGAACAACCTGCTATGTTTGGTAATATCTGAGCCTACCGAAGGGAGAGAAAAATCCTCTCTCTGAAGTTAATTGCGGCGGCACGCTGCCGAGCGGCAAACAAGGATTGTTTTCTAGAAGTCTTGTTTTTTGCAATGTTTTGCTAGAGCACAGCGTTTTGGGCGCCGTGGTGTATTCGTACAAAGGATAGCATAACAAGTCGCTTAGAGCCAGAGGTGGGCAACCTCATGAGGTTTCGACCTCATGAGGTCGACGTCAACTTTAAAATGACTTCAACCTCACGTCGTGAGGTAATGTCGGCGACGGCTCGAAATTTTGTGAGTGAGGTCAGTGTATCAGACCTCAACCTCACGCGTGAGTTTGAGGTCTAGTGAGGTCGAAATTTTGATGTCAAGACTTTTTGAAGTTGCCGCGTCTTATTCCGACGAGTGCCGCTTCCGAAGCATAGTTAGAGCGCATCACCGCAGTGTTCATGCAATGACGCTTGGTGTTCGGTTTCCCCTGTTTGGACAACCGGATGCCACAGTCCGCTCTAAGCTTTCGGTGCTGCGCCGTAATGTCCGTTCAGCCCGAGCCGACAGGAGGACGCACCCCTCTGGTCTTCCTCCTGGAAGGAGTGCTGCGGTCACGGCACGCCACTCTCCCTCCCCCTTGCCCCGCTGGCGTAGCAGCCGTAGCTGCCTGCCGGTCGTCTCAAACTCCCAAGAGCGCGCAAAGCACATAACTCACGCTGATCCGCGGTAGATTTGTTTGATGTCGCAAACAAATAAGTTCAGTCCAACAAGCTTGCAATAAATTCGTCGCAGCGCGGATGGCGCCAAGCAAGACTGCTTCGTGTTCATGCTCGTTGCCGGCGCTGATGTCACGGCTCTTGCCTTGCAGTCGAGTAAAGGGGATCCTGCTGTACATTACAAGCCGACTTAACAGAAACTGCAGCAGTCGGCACAGGCGAGAGAGTGTGATTCAGGTGGTTCCTAACAAGGACACCTGCTGATTTGATTAAAAAAAAAGAACGAAGCCGCGAAGCCGGGAACCAAAACTTGTTGGACCGCAGCGCCTAGGATAACCGCATTTTCGAAATTCTGAAAACTTGTATGTATATTACTTACGGTGGGCTACACGCCTGTCAGTAATTAGGAACCCTAACCATAATAGTTGAAAAGTTAACTATTCAATATTAGTTAACCAGCCTGCCAGTTAGCATGTACTGCCCAGCTGACAATGCCGAAAAAGGCGCTCTTCTAACTCATAAAACTTTTTTTTAAATTGTTTAAAGCCTTAGGTGAAACACCCTGTATATTCGGACCGTTGCTCTTCCTCGCCTATATAAATGATATCGTCAAAATAGCTGAATCATCAGAGGTCATTATGTATGCAGAGGACACTAATATTTTTTTTACATCGCATGAGATAACACAAATTGAAACCAAAGTGAACAACTACCTGATTTACCTCTCCTGGTGGCTCAAGGAAAATATATGCTGGAACTGAATTCAAAGCAGACAACTTGTATCGTATTTCGCCCTGTTAAAACCACTGCACAATAAAATAACACTGAAGCGTCTTTCCTCGGTTAAAGAAAAAAAAGTCATTGACGTGTGGTTCCAGGAAGAACTATCATGGACGCCACGTGTCAACCATGTAACTAATGAACTGGAACGAACTGTGAGATGTTTATACAAAGAAGCCCATTTAATTCCCCTATGTCTAAAGCAACTGATGTATAACTCCGTTCTCTATTCAGAACTCTTATATCGGATGATGGTGTGGGGAACCACAACCTAAGGCAATTACAATAGGTCCATAATACTTAAGAAAAAGATATTGCGTTGTTATAGAAGTTATTGTGGACATTACCAGCTACTACGAACTTCTCCTTTGTTCTTGAAATATAAAATGCTGAGGGCCAACCAGCTTTACTATTATTAACTACTTCAGTTCATAAAATTCCGGAACCTTTACAACTGTGACAGGGAAGAAAACACTGCTTATCCATTCCGACACAATAAAAAACGCACGCCAAAAACTAGAACAAATTATGCTAAACAAGCAGTTGCGTACCGAATGGCTTCTATTCTCATTAAACTAGAAGGTGCCCTAAATTTCACATCCTGTACATGCAGGTTCAAAAAGCAAATTTAAAATGCCCTAATATTATCAGGTGTTTTGTATAGAGTGTGGAGTGTATTTTCGTCACGTGTCTGCAGAAGATATCCTTGTATTATAACTCGGTCTTTCATGTATCTTTGGTATAAGTGTCCTCCATTGTATTGAACATTTCTACTGAACAGAACCAGCTTACAATATTCTTGTATTTTATTGTGAATATTGACACCATGCCGTAGAGTGTGAATGTTTTGATTATATTAGTATTACTTGTACTCGTTTTTTTTCTTATGTGGTGCATTACCTTTTTCTTTTAGAGAAATATTATTGGACTTTCGTCGACTGCAGATGGACAGAGGCCTTCGTCGCGCACCACAGCCTTTATCATCTGCCTCTGCAGCAGACGCTGTCTACTCTGCACTGCTCAAATAAGTCTTTTTCAAATTTCAAGTTGCCAAACAGGAAGGCTTGACAGGAACTGCACCACACCCTGATCAAGTTTTATTTGCTCTACAGGTGGCGACTTTGAGGCGCGCATATCCATAATTGATGCCCTCCGCGAGTCCTTTATCACTATCGTTGCCCTTTGCATGACCTTCCAGGGTGTAGCAGATCAGAACTTTCTTCTGGTTAACCTCTCAGCCTTCCGTGTTATTTTCTCTCTAATGTAGCACCGCAAAACTATCAGTCACCTGCACCGTACATAGACCTACAGCTTATTGGACGTTCCTCCTGCATAAGCAGGCTGGAACATATATATGTTGCAGTTAAGCATTATACATGGTCTAAGTGATTTAAAGGCGATAAAGAACAAAGTTAAGCTGCCCATAAAATAAAACAAAAATAAATAAAATGAAAATATTAAAAGCTAAAATATTACTGTACAGCTCGGTACAGAGTGCACATCTAGAAGTCTACTGGCAAAATGTGCAGCATGGTATACACATACTGGCAGATTTCTGCTAACGCGTTTCGGTTGAATTGTCATGCTTGTGGTGCCCATGCGCGGCTTGCTTATCAGATGTTTAAAGTAGAGGCCGGAGAAAATAATTTCGCACAAATCCCCTGGTAGGAGTTACGCTGCCCCAGTCATCGATGTCAGTGCTACGAATACGACTTCGAATACCATTGCTACACTACGATTGCCGTCGAAACTTCCAATACTAAAGAGGTTGGGCGGACAAAGGTATCTGCGTTGGGGGCAGAGCATCCTGGTGACGGGTCGAAAGAGCGGGTACGGGGGATTTGCTGATGAGGAGCGTGCAATGTGAAAAAATACAGCAAATAATAAATAATAATAATAATAATTGGTTTTTGGGGAAAGGAAATGGCGCAGTATCTGTCTCATATATCGTTGGGCACCTGAACCGCGCCGTAAGGGAAGGGATAAGAGAGGGAGTGAAAGAAGAAAGGAAGAATAGAGAGGTGCCGTAGTGTAGGGCTCCGGAATAATTTCGACCACCTGGGGATCTTTAACGTGCGATGTCAGTGCACGTTAAAGATCCCCAGGTGGTCGAAATTATTCCACAGCCCTTAACTACGGCACCTCTCTATTCTTCCTTTCTTCTTTCACTCCCTCTCTTATCCCTTCCCTTACGGCGCGGTTCAGGTGCCCAACGATATATGAGACAGATACTGCGCCATTTCCTTTCCCCAAAAACCAATTATTATTATTATTATTTATTATTTGCTGTATTTTTTCACATTGCACGCTCCTCATGAATAATGCATAATGTATGTGCAGCTTTTCTCAAAAGTAATGAGCTCAGTGAGTTTGCTTTTGGTGCAAGTTGTGCGGCTCGCTGTGTATCGCCAGCGTTCTAGTTGTCCTGAAGATGACAGCAGCTCTCATCTTCACTCCTCCGAGGGTTAGGACTGCCACGTATGTTACAAGAGCCCCACTGCCCGGCCCAGAAGCGAACCCCTTGGGCTCCTTACTTTTGACAAACGCTGTACTTGTGCCATCTTTTACAGGCGTGCTCTGCTTTTATACACAGTGACCACACAATTTTCAGACTTAGAAACTCCAAAGCACAATTAGTGGCAGCGAATAAGTTGGTACGAGCCTTTATATGGACGAATATGAAGTATATATAAGGTCCTATGTAGCCTTTGGGGTACAACGTCCTTCATTACTTTGTTCCTTCTTCTTCGTGAAGTTCCCGATGGAAAGCGATCCCAGGGAAATGATTGCTACATAGCGCCAGTATTCGCTTTGGGATACGAAAGACGGCAGTTGTTCGCTTCGGTACGAGAAATTCTATAGGCACTCTAGAACGAAGGCTTGTTGAACTTTCTTTAAACGCTTTTTTCATGTCCATTCTTGAAAGAATCTAAAGAAGCGATCGGGGATCTCCAGATCGGGCTTCTTAGCGTTTTGCCTCCATAAAAACGAGGCAGCTGCGTTTCTATGGAGGCAAAACGCTAAGGCGCCCGTGTGCTGTGCGATGTCAGTACACGTTAAAGATCCCCAGGTGGTCGAAATTATTCCGGAGCGCTCCACTACGGCACCTCTTTCTTCTTTCACTCCCTCCTTTATCCCTTCCCTTATGGCGCGTTTCAGGTGTCCAACGATATACGAGACAGATACTGCGCCATTTCATTTCCCCCAAAACCTATTATTATTATTATTATTATTATTATTATTATTATTATTATTATTATTATTATTATTATTATTATTATTATTATTATTATTATTATTATTATTATTATTATTATTATCTCCAGTATTGATTCTTCTAAATTCATAACTTGGCTAAACTACCACTGATGCCTACCAAATTTGTCGTCACCAACAGAATTCGTAGAGAACGCCTACGCCGAGCGCGCTTTCGGTCACTTACCATTCATAATATATGCCAAATAATGGCTGTTTGCTTTAGGATATTCATTTATTTCCTGCGCCTATTTGCTTCCAGTACGTTAGTAAAGAGAGAGAGGGGGAGAGAATGACTGCGCCTGCGCTTTTGCAGGACTGCCTTTATTCGCATTTATGCTTGCGCACCGCTTGATAAATTCACGCTGCAAATCCGTATCATGAACAGGCCGTGCGGTTTGAGGCACGCTTTCAAAGAAGAGCGCCTTCCTCCTACCCGCACCCGATGGTGCCCCTCTACGCAACCTGGCAGCGTGCGTGTTCACCGCATACGCGCTGCTCGCTTGCTTGCTTGGTTGTACGCGGGCCAAAACCTCATAAACCAGCCCTCCCATCCTCATGGCGGAACCAGGCGCGGGACGCAAGCATAGAGTGCGGAATGGACGTCGGGTGTCGATTTCCGACCGCGCAAGTCTCGACATGACGTGCAGTCCCCGCGAGTATTGAGAGGAACGGGCATTCGGACGCGGCGGAGTCACCACAGCGTACGCAGGGGGCGCACAAAGGAAGCCGGTCGACGGAGCAAGCGGCACAATTAACCAGAAATTATGACTTCGCTTGCGCTGCCCGGCCGCGTAACGAGAAACGGAATCCCGTGGCGCGCCGTTTATATGCAGACACGTGGGGCACAAAAGAGAGCGGACCCGACGGGCCTCGGCGGTTGCGGCGAAATCTGAGAGGCCGGCCGCGTTTTGCGGTTTTTTTTAAGCGAGTCCTAGCGAGGCAGAAGGGGAGGGGGGGGGGGGGAAGGATGGCGTGGAGGAAGGCGCGGTTGTTTAATTGCGTCTCGAGTTACGGGCCCACAGTGCCCCTGGAGCCGGAGTCAGGCGAGGCGAGTTCGACTGCGGATGTTCCGGTGACACCTCTCCGTTTTCTTTTCGAGTTTTCGTATTCGCTCACTCTTGTCCTCAGTTGCGCTTTATTGTTGCTCTTGTTTGTTTACTGCCTTATTTATTCCTCCTTCTTTCTTGATCTCTTGCGTCCGTTTTCTTTTTTCTTACGAGCCTTTTCACACGCGTACACATATGCTCTGCGCAAAGACGGCGGGGTTTTAGTGTTCTAGTGCCTTCCAAGCTTTGCATCGGAGAAGCTTGGCTTCGGGCAGCATCTCAAAATAGGGATGGAACTTTTGGATACAGCGTATTAAATGTCTCTTCAGCCGAGATATTGAAGTAGTCGGCTCCCCGAGAATGAGCCACGTTCCCTCTCTCCTCCTTTGGTAGTCAGCACTGTTCGGGAATTTCCAGAAGTGCACAAAAAGTTGCTTCGATGAGGTGAACGAGTGATTTGTCTTTTCCAGCTGTGCAGCAGCGAACTTACATACCGGAATTTTGCCATTCTTCGGGGAATTTGTGGTGAAATGGGAATTTTTTCGAAGCTTCGGGGAATTTTAGGTACCAATATTGGCATGAAAGAGGCTGATACGCGAAGGTCGGTACAGGCCTTCGTAGTGAGTCGCAATATATATTGCATACCTGATCTCCATTTGAGTAAAAGAGAGACGGGCCAGGTAGACCGCCTTATCAGGCAGGCCTACAAGGCCGCGTTAAGGCTACCGATATGCGCCTCAACAGAAAAAAATTACGCCCTTAGGCGTTCACAACACTGTGATAGAGCTTTGAGAAACGCATTTAATCTCATGGAAAGAGCGCTTATCAAAAACAAAAATAGGCAGAACTATGCTTGTCAAGTTAGTATGCAGGCACAGCAATAAACAGAGAATGGAAAGTTGCAGGATCCCGTCCAAGGTATACAAACATATCCGAGTCAAACCCATACCCAAGAACCCACACTCGGAACGTCATACAGAGAGAAGAGCCGCCAGAACCAAGGCTCTTGTCAAACGATATCCAGGGAAAGAAGGGGCAGTCGGTGTCAAACTTGCAGAGCACGCGGATAGGGAAGCCTTCGCAACAGGAATAGTTGACCACCTCGGCAGCCCTCTCTGCAGCCACCGTTAAGGTTAATAGGGCGGAGGATGCGGAGACGGCGGCCATATCCCGCGCAATCACGTCCACCGGAGCTAAATATATCTTTAGGGATTCAAAAACTGCTATTCGACTTTTTGCGGATGCAAGCTGGATTATGCAGCAAGCAGCATTATTATAAAAAGAAATAATCAAGACCGACAAAAAAACGAAATTATAAGGGTACCTGCGCATTCTTCCCATCCTGGGAATGAAGCAGCCCACGATTATGCCCGAGGATTCGTCAGCCGAGCATTGGGTTGCCCAAACCTGAGATCGGCTAGGGAGCGCACCACGAAATAGCAATGCACTATCGAAATGATAGAATGTACTACCTGTCCCACGACAAATTTCGTTCCAAACTCGAGCAGGTAACATGGAGGCAACTCAAAACATATATTCTACGCAATCCGTATACAAATGGTTCATCTTTATCCCATATCATATTCTCCAATATGCAGATTCTGTGGCCATCCCAAGGCCGATACAGCTCTTCTATTATACGAATGCCCTGAGGACCCAGCTCCCATGGGCCTCTCTAACAAAGCAGGGTGGGGGGATACGGCGACGAGCTCGGACCCTCAAATCCAAAATCGGGCCGTGCATCGGGCTTTACAAGTCGCAGCATGCCACCTCACGGATCTTCAAGGACGAGGGAAAGGAGAAGAGAAAACTTGTCACCACACGAGGATCTGAAGATTATTTGATTGTTGACAAAATAGTTTTACCGCCATCATCACGTCTCACTTTCTCTAAATTGACGGAATTTTCAAGGTGTTTCAGGGAAACGGGGCCTGGAACTGGGAATTTTGGGTCTAATTGAGGGATTTTTCGGTCACTGCATGAAACATCAAAGCTGTAAAACTTCAATCGCATAAGCTTTTTACGCGCAATGCTGGACGCCATCAGATGCTAGTCATTTTAAATGCAAGGCGAGGTGTTTGTACAAAACCCCACCAGCAGCCATCGGACTCTCGTTGCAATTCATGCGCTGTTCCTCCTGAAGTGGAAGATCGCCTAACCACGGTATACGTTCTTTTTTTTTCATGTCCGAATGTCAGACAGGCGCTTAGGATTTGCATTTATTTTCCTCTGTTCCTCCTTTTGTTGCGTCTGCCGCGTGAACCAGGCTCACTTCCTTAGCATCCCGTAGCCGTCGTAAGGCACAAAGTCTCCCGCAATCTCAGCTGAATTCTTGCAGCAGAAACACGTTCCCTCGAAGACGCAATCTATTTATTGCTAAGTCTTGCTATCCGCTCTGCGAGGTACCAGATCATGCTGCGAGGTCCCAAGGGCTGGCGCTGTACAGAACTTCGAAAGCTCCCGCTGTTCGCCCATTCATACGACGACATGGGGCTACTTTTTCAGGTGCGTTCATGTACAGCGACCATTCTGCGCCCAGCTTTGACGCAGGGTTCAAGTTAAAACTAACGGTGCACCACGTCTCTAACGGAGGTACTAGCGGGGATATGACTCGTTGCTGAGCACTTGTTTGTCGAGTAGCACAAGCAGGAGGAGGCAGAGGAGGAGGAGAAGCATTTTTTGTTTTTAATACTTGGTCCCTCAGCTCAGGGTTCAAGGTTGTTAAGAGGAACGTGTAGTGCAGTGACTCAGTGCAGTGAGGTCTGTGCAGTTTGACCGCCAGTGACGGTGGCGTCGGGGTCAGTAACACCTGCAGCTGTAGGCTGCTTCATGCAGCGCCAGCGTTGAACTCAGTAGCCGCCGCCGGTGCGTCATTGGTGTTGTGCTTAGGCGGGCAAATGCTACGGAGAACGGAAGTGAACCGAACACCGAAACCGGAACTTAAATCGAACTCATATTTCCGGTCGCAACCGAACTGAAGTGGCATTTTTTCCGCTATCTTGGAACTTCACCCGAACAGAGCGAAAAGGAAGAACAGTTGTGAACTGGTTTCGGGCAAGGTCAGGCTGGCTTTGATGCCGAACTTCAGGCATTGTTGTTGCACCTTCTGACAGAGGGGATCCGCTAGCCATAGACTCCCGCCCGATGAATAACACAAGAGAAGTGAGGAATAAAAGATTAGTAAATTATGGGCCAACAAAAATGCACAGATGATCATACAATGTGATGCCATCGAGTCTTCCCAGTTACCATTGAGTCTTTGAGTTTGATTTCGCGGTCTCCTTTGTTCCGCTGCTCCACGCCCTTACCCGAAAGTGCACCTGCCGGAGGGTGCCCTGATCCGCTCCAATCCGCTTCAATCCGCTCCAAACCGCTCCGGTGCGCTTGGGGCACTGGGGTTGGAGGATTTGTATACAGACTATGACTTTTACACCGAAGGAGTACTATACCGCTGCCGCTGTAAAAACTCTCAAAGCTGCGACAAAGCCATTGTGCATTCTAAACGGGACAGCGAGGCGCACTACTATTAGGCTACTCAACTACTAGGATCACGAATATTTCCCTTTATCGTTTACGGAAATACCTTAACACAGCACAGAAGACTATAATTCAATATATTAAAGTGCCTGAAGCGGGCGTCCAAAGTATTCATCTACTCATTTATTTATGCCAGCGCTTGCACCGCGGGAACGTGTTATACCCTCTTTACACGGGCAGCCTTAACCGTGGTTAAGCTTAACTGCAGTTAAGGCGGTTAACCGCGGTTAGAGTTAACTGCAGTTCGCCGCGCTTACACACCGTTTAGCCATCTCGGTTAGTGCGACGAAACAGATCATGCGATACTCACCTCGTTGAAGTTAAAACGTCGCCCACTGAGGCGTATTATTAAACACGGCTACGTTGAAAAGAACACATAAGAGGAAATAATAATAATAATTGGTTTTGGGGGGAAAGGAAGTGGCACATAAGAGGAAAAACTTTGTTTTTTGTGCTAAGGCCTGCTTAAAAACTTTTTTCTTTCTGCTTGTGGTTGTCGTTAGCCGAAATCTAAAAACAAGTTCTAAACAATTCCCCGCCGCGGTGGCTCAGTGGTTAGGGCGCTCGACTACTGATCCGGAGTTCCCGGGTTCGAACCCGACCGCGGCGGCTGCGTTTTTATGGAGGAAAAACGCTAAGGCGCCCGTGTGCTGTGCGATGTCAGTGCACGTTAAAGATCCCCAGGTGGTCGAAATTATTCCGGAGCCCTCCACTACGGCACCTATTCCTTTCTTCTTTCACTCCCTCCTTTATCCCTTCCCTTACGGCGCGGTTCAGGTGTCCAAAGATATATGAGACAGATACTGCGCCATTTCCTTTCCCCAAAAAAACCAATTATTATTATTAGTTCTAAACAATGATCACAGTCGACTTCGTAGCCGACTGCGCGTTCTAATTTGGCTACTTTAGCCTCTTTTCCCCGTGTCTGCTCGCTGCGACGCATCGCTGCTCACTGCTATCGTTGTTTATTTTCGTGGCTTTTCATTCACAGTGCGTGCTGTGCTTGTGTAGTTAAGATCCTTCGGACGTCTTGTGTGTCAAGCCTATGTTGGCCCTTAGCAAGCCTGTCATGAACGAGGGCGACGCTCAATTTTGGGCTGCGTTCGTGGCGCATCAGGCATTACTACAACGCCTGCGCGTACAGATGCTGGCGCTGAGCGCTGAAACTGACATGCTTGAAGGGACGAGGAAGCGACACCGGGGTCGGCCGAAGCTTTTTTTGTTTGCGGCGGCGCACCTGTCCGTCCGTGAGCGAAATCTGTCGGCGTACCCGCGCCCAGACTCGTGGTACGACACCACGCTTCCGCACCTCCGGGCAGCGGACTCCAAGAAAACTTTCGGATCAACCGCGGCACATTCCGGTACATGGTGGCTGTTTGTGGAAGCATGAGCCGGCAAGATACCAACATGCGGAAAGCGATTCCACTGGAGAAACGCGTGGCGATCGGCTTGTACCGCCTCGCAACATCAGCAGAAGAGCGGGCTGCTGCCAACTTTTTTGACTTGAGCACTGCGTCAGTTAATTTAATATTTGACGAATTTTGCAGCGTGTTTGTGGAGCAGTTGTAAGCACGATTTGTGCATTTCCCAACACCAGCTGAGCTTTACGACCACATGTGTAAATTCACAGCAGCCTCTGGTTTCTCTCTAGGTGTCGGTACTGTGGATGGCTGTCATATCGAGGTGTGGCCCTCAAAGCAAGAAGCTGCTGAATAATACAACCATAAGGGGTGGTACAGTGTCGCTCTACTTGCTGTCGTCGACCACACATACGGGTTCCTATGCACGAATGTTGCGAGCCCTGGTAGGAACAATGACCCGGCACTGTTTCAGAAGTCTCGACTGCCAGCTACTCTGGCTAGTGAGCTGTTCCGAGACAAGAAACATAGCTCATTGAAGGTGTGGGAGTTGGCACAATTCTTCTTGGGGATCAAGCTTTCCCCTTGAAGACGCACCTGATGAAGCTGTACCCCTTCCAGGTGCCTCTGGGTCCCCCTCACAGACCTTTAACTACCGAAAATGCTTTTGGACGTGTCAAGGCACACTTTAGAATGGTGTTGAAGGGCCTTGAGTGTGACGTCCACAATGTCAGTTATGTGATCCGTGCTGCTTGTGTGCTGTACAACATTTGTGAGCAGCTCAGTGACCGCTGTGATTCAAGCTAGTTTGGTGTGTGGCAGAGCGCTGATGAAAGGCGGCCTCAGTCGGTGTGCACAAGCAACCGGGAAGAGACGTCAGGTGTGGCCATCGGGGCGCCCTGGCCAAGCACCTTGCCTTGAGCTCGAACCCAGTCCGTGGGAAACTCAAGAGCAGCTAAGAAGGACACCTCTACCAAGAGGGAACAGCCCTGAACAGAGCTACGCACACATTATTGAAGGAGCAGACACTGGGTTCAGCTCACCTTAAATGGCTACCATTGCACGCACATGATGCATACTCCCTACTGGGGTGAAGGTTATGAGGGTTACAACGAATGTAACTTTAGTAACCTACATGTTCTTCATAAAATAGGTTTGGTTTATGGAGTTTAACATTCCAAAGCGGCTTGGGCTATGAGTGATGCCGTAGTGAAGGGCTGCAGAATTTTCGACCACATGGGGTTCATTAACATGCGCTGAGATTGCACAGTACACGAGTGTCTTGCTTTACACCTCCACTGAAAAGCCGCCGTCATGGCCAGGCTTTCAGAAAATAGTCTTGCATTATATAGCTATTGTTAATTATTGGTTCTTGTTAAACTACAAAACGAAGTGATTCGTACCAACTACTAGTACTCCTTATGACACCTTCACCTACAAGCAACCATCTCTAATGAACTAATAATGAAGATTTCATTACTTCCTGTAAAGAAATCTCTTTCTTCAAACAGTTTTGCTCACAGACGATAGTAAAATGCCAGCATAAGCTTTCAATTTTTATATGATTCATTCTTGTTGAGCACTGCTGTTTATGTTGCTATTTCATTGCCATTGTACTACCTTTTTCGATGTTGTGTTTGTGTCACATGGTCTGCGTATTGGCAGCTATTCTATCACTTGCTGTTTGCTTATATTTTCGTGCATAACTGGCCATCGTCTTGCCACATTGCCAATCAGCAACTTGTTGGTACCTTGTCAAGCAGTACAAGCTTTTTGTCTTGCACTCATACTTCTGAAAGCAGAAGTACTTGCTGAGGCATTAGTTGGTTCATCATAAAGTTGAATGGCACAAAGGAACAAACACAGGAAGACACAGCAGTGGTGCTTTTTCTGTCTGGGTTTGTTCCGTTGCGCCATTCAACTTTATTCTGAAGCTAACGAAATCATGTCGGTCACAGTTGGAGGCTTCATATTTTTGCACACATCATCCACACACAAAGCAAACACAAAAATGTGACGTAAATGTGACCCAATGGTGAGGGCTTTGAAAGACTTACAGCGTGATACATTTCATTACATTCCCATCCCAACTCGTTAAACCAAAGTACGCTTTCTGTGCACAATTTCATGTCATTACTATTTTGCTGTTGTCGAAATTCCCCACTGTTCTATAACTTGCCCCCCCCCCTCCCCCCCCCCCAAAAAAAAACAGTTATGTTGCAAGAAAGATATCAGCCTTGTAGCAAACAGTTCCTGGTGAACATGCAACAGCCATTGGTTCTGAGTGGAGAAGCAGGTGGAGTGTTACTGCGAGAGCACAGCAATGTACTTGCAAGACTTGTTTGGTTATTGCACTTGTGTACCCCTGCAGTGTAAGCATGGGCTCTGTTAATAACTAATACTGCAAGGTACCACGATAGCCAGCCCGCTTAATACAATTCACTGTTTAAAACACAATACAAAACTTTCAGCAGTAAAAGATCTTTCATCTCATCACATGCTGTAATATCAAATAAATGCCAGCTGTTTTGATCACTCTTTATTGAGCGAGTCATTATTTTCTTTGTTTAGAAATTTTGCTAGCAGTTGCACCGTGCTTGCATTTATGGCATTCGCTTTCTTCTGGAGGCGCACCATTATCTTGCGCATTTTGTGTGCCTTGTGGTCGGCCTTTGCTGCTGCCTCGCTTTCTCCTTTATGGACGGCAACTAGCTGCTCTATAGCAGATCCTTGTCGCTTGTGGCGGCTCTTTTGGGGTTCCCTTCTTTTGGCGCTTGTGCCAGCACCAGCACTGCTGCTTGCCCCTGCTGTGACACTGCTGCTTACGCCAGCACTGGCTCTGCTTGTGTCTCCGCTGCTGTTGCCCGTGCTTTGCAGTACAGGTACTGCAGCACTGGCACTGCAAATGGGGGAGCTGGCCGCAAGTTGTGAGAGGTCGTCTCTTCTGCTTCCTTCAGGCAGGCTGTCTTCCCATGACAGGAGCACTTCCGAGCCGTGTGGTGCCTCATTGACAACTGGCAGCTGAAAATGATGAAATATACAAAACAACATGTTATCATCTCAGAAAAGATATTAAATGTGTCTCCATGTAATGCAATCATCCGCTTCCATAATATATTACAAAAATACTAACTTATGATGGCCAATCTGGAAAGAAGGCAGTGGTTCAAATTTTTGTTTTCCTGAACATAACTAAATAGATATATGAAGATCCAGACATGTACATTAGCATTCCCTAGCCCCAACTTCCACATGAACCAATGGGTTCAGTTCAGTTTTTTCCTGAATACTGTTGCGGAGTGCAATCGCCTTCCTTTAGGTTTATGTGACTCGAAATATTTTGTGAAGGAGTTGGAGGATTTTTGTACGGCTCCTAGTGTTGGTGTTGTGATGAATGTTGGATTTTATGTCCTTTAAATGACTTGTGGCTGCTGCGGCTAATGATTTTATGGCTTTTATAATTCTGTGCCCTCCTGCTTGGGCCAAAGTTATGGCTTGCAGTATGTACAAATAAATAAATGAATCAACAGCTGGACAAGACATTATACCAAGCTGATCAAAGTCAAGAACAAGCAATAAGTTAAACATTTGCAAGCATGTGGGGCATGGTTGACCAAGGGTAAATCGAGCTGATGAGGTTGAATTGAACAGAAGTACATGGAAGGTGAGGTGCGAACTCTGGCAGGACAAGGCACTGCGATTTCAAGACGCAAGTGCCATTTCCGCTCCCCACTGCCATTAATGCCCATGGTTGTGGGAGTAGCTTACTCTATAATCCCCCCCCCCCCCCCCCCAAGTCTGCCCAATGGTTCCAAAGGAAGGATTGCTGGGTCAGTTGGTTCATCATTCAAGGCTTAAAAACTGCACGAAAAATGGGATGATACAGAAAGAAGGAATAGACAGCACTGAACGTGCAGTTGACTGCATTTTATGTGAAATGGCAATAAATACAGAAAGCATGCGCAGAGAGCTTAGACAAAAACGCAATACAATACAGATATTACTTATATCCTTCGAACGAAGACAGCGCAAAAAAAGGACAACCACAGAAGAGGACACTACACAAAGAAAGCTTCTCTTCTGTGGTTGTCCTTTTTTACGCTGTCGTTCATTCCAAGTATGAATCACCAACTAGCCCACCACTTTGCTTTATTGAATTACTTGGACATTACAGATTTCACATAGAAATTTATTATCTACTTTGCTACTTCCCTTCAGTGTTCCTGTAGAGAAACAACAGTTCGCAATAACAGCTTATGATCCGCAGATTGCTTTATTACTCCACTGTATTCAAGCCCAGTTGCTAATAGAATCAATGGACGACGGTGAGTATCTACAAGAGAGAAGGATGAAGGTGCAGCTGCATGTGCACAGGTGTGAAAGATGAATTGTCATACAGGACTAGCAATATTAATATATCACGCAAATAAAGGCACCAAAATTCTGGTGCATACCATAACTTCATCTTACTAGACACTTAAGTCGTATCCATCCGCAGTGTGTGCCTCTTGACATATGATTCCCACCTGAAAAAAAGGGACGTAGCCTAAACCAGCAATGCACATTGAACTCCCTGTACAACAAAGCGTTCATTGCTCTGGCATGGTAACATTAAGTATATGGGGAGACAACCAGCTGACTACCGATATGTATAATTGCTAGAAAAAAAAAAAACAAGGATTTATGGACCAGCAGTGGGAGTTACTTGGCTAGTTGGTTCACGTTTCATGACAAAGAACAACAGCACAAGGCAAAAATGTAGACGTGAAGGCCAGTACCCATGTTTGTGGGAGTGGTTTACACAACTGCTTGAGTCTGTTCTTTATTATCTATTGTTGGCCAGCATTTTATAATGAGTATAAGTTCCGCACTGAGAAATGAGCAGCAATAGAATTCTAAAGTGATCTGAAGGACAGATTACATGCAATGAAATAAATCACAAATTACCTCTAAACTTTCCTCGACTCGCCCATCATCGTTGATGGGAAGGCAGCCGAGGAAACTGGAGCTGCCAGTAAGAGATATGTGAGACACCAGGCGACCCAGTTGAAGTTCCTGTCCGTCTCAGCTGCCTGGACAAATAAAAATGATGTCAGCTATTAAATGTGTTGCTAAAAAACATTTGAAGGTTGTGATCACAGCATTTATCTCAGTGGATTAAGCTTCAGAATAAAATTTAATAGATAAGTGTCTAATGCATATTCACAGGTACCAGTGAAATTAATGCATGCAATTTACATTTGCAATGTGGCTAAACTACATCCTGCTAGTTGCTGCTTTGCAATTGAAGCCACGACTGTGCATTATGGTCCAACTATTGTCATTTTAGCAATATCTTACTTGGTTAATTTCTAGATTTATTTCTTTCATATATCTTTCCCAGGCTGCACTGTGTATAGTACTACACAAATGCTGCTAGTACACAGTGAAGCCTGGTAAAGAAATATGAAATGAATCTAGAAATTCAATTAACTACATTGTTACTCTAGCAGGTGGCCAGAAATAGCGACGCGTACAGCAATGCTGTCAGCGATGCAGCTCGCAATTTCCAAATAAAAACGACGAACAACACGTGTGTAACGAGGAAGACGATGTTTGCATGCAGCGCCGTGCACGCGTGCACGAGCGAAGATTCTAAGTGCTGCGTATGCTGCTCCTGCCTGAGGACATTAATCTCGAGTCCTTACTACCTCAACAATGCATTCTCAAGATAGTTTTCGACACTCCAGAACTGTGCGACGACGGCGAAGAGAATCGACGGGTTGCTCCAGCGACAACACATGCTACTGTCGCACATGCGAGGCTGACTTAAGCAGTTCAGCTGCACTATGAAAACAGCGCCAAGAACCCGAAGGCACGAGCATCGTTCGGTAAAGGTCGCACTTACCGCATTTCTTGTTGAGGTTTTCCATTTTCAGCTTCACTTGTTTGCTGGTGTACTGGCCTTGTCCCGGCGGCAGCCAGGCGTTCAGTTCCGCTACAATCGCAACGTATGTCCGAGCGTTGCGCGTGTTACCGTATTAGATCCGTATCAGATGCGTATCAGGGCCGCGGTTGTTGAATCAAGCCAGATGACACAACTCTGGGAGGACGAGTCGTTCGATGTTGCTGCTGCCACGGGCGCCGCCATCTTGTCGGTTAAGGTAGAAAACGGTGGTCAGCAAGCTCGGTTTCGGTAACTGTGGTTAGGTGGCGTAACTGCAGTTTCGTCTGCCGTGTGAGCGCGGCTAACTATAGTTACGGGGAACCGTAGCTACCTTAACTGTGGTTAAGGTCGCCCGTGTAAATGCGGGGTTACAGAAAGAAACGTCGGTTGCAAAGGTCAATGGATAAGTTGCGAAAAGTGCCAAGAAGACAGAGTATTTAGACCTGCTGGTTACACTTTGATGACGAAGGCTCCGGTGTCAATTTTAAACACATATGGATCATGTATCGCCACTGTTCAGGCCGACTGGCAATTGTGCTGTTTTTCTGTTCATAAAACCCTTTTTCCTTTCTTTTTTTTTTTTTTTCGAGTGGTCTGACTCCGCCATTAACTCTGTTTATGAGTAGCCGGCTCCATTGCTTTAGTCCACCTCACCATTACTTTTCAATAAATAATTCTGCATACGTGAGTAGAAAACGCGGCGGTTGTGCGGCAATGAAGGGGCCCCACTTTTTGTGACCACGGTCAGTACGTGTAGATATTTGTAATGGCTCAGAGAAGAGTTATTTCAATTGTTGATACATATTACTTCGGAATGACAGGTTGCCAGTGATACAGTGGACCCAAGCTCTCCCCTGGCTTGGTGCTCGGCTTCTTTGCGGTGAAATGCTTGGAAAATGGGTCTTTCACCCCAGATTAAGTGGACAACAAAACACCTTTTGCCGTAGCGCTCTTTGGCCACAGATGTCCTCGGGCTTTAAAAATTTGTCACAATGATAGGTGCCTTAATATCCAATGTGGAAATTTTAACGTCGCTCAGATAAGTTTACTGACAAAAAAAAATGCTTGCAGAACATATCGTTGAAATATATGAAACCGACTATAGGTTTCACCGCAGGGGTGGCGGTGCTGGTGCATTTTTTCTGACGATGATACTGATGTGAAATTCTGAACGAATTTGACGATAGAAATGGAGCCTCCTATGTTACAGGCAGCTTTCGCCCGTAGCCCAAAGAAACAGCGCATGTATAAAAAGTGAGATGCTTTGACTCCGCACCCTCCTTGAAAGTGAAGAGGTGAGAGCAACAGCTTCAGCGCATCCACATCCTCTACAGGAGAGCCCGCTGGACACTCACGTGAGCCGTTCAACCGGATTTAGTTTTTCCCTTCATTAACCCGTTTTGCTCTTGTTGAAAAAATTTCGATATTCTAGCACTTCCACTTTTTAGTGCACTAATATCTATACCTTCATCACGGCAATTGTTAGTTGTTGATGTTATGCTGACTATTAGATTGATCACTGATGCATTTACTTTAGATGCATGTTGTTACATCTTTAAAGGGCATACACTTTCTTGTCTTGTATTACTGCAGCCAGTACTTCCTTTTTATAATATCTATTGCTCTACTCAGCTCGGAAAATTACTCTTTTTTTTCAGTTGTGTAGTCTTTATTTGTAAATTTTTAAAATACATTTTGCGGTGAATAACAGCGAGAAAAACTTTCATCTTTAAAATTTTAACAGTTCTGGAGAGAGCTTCTATTTTTTAGCTAATGCGAAATAGTCGGCAAACTTAGGCACGCATGAGACCAGACCTCCCTTTTACAGTCTATTTGTATTGCTTTATGTACCCTTATGCATAGCCGTCCATTTTAGTCGTCATTTTTTTTTGTAATTTGGGGCGATAAAAAGCGAGCACTATTTTCTGAGTTCAAATTAGCGAGAAAATCCGGTTGTTCGAGAAAAAGTTCCATAATCCAGGCTTTTCCGTGTTATTCTCTTTTTTTTAAGAAAAATTATTTTTTGTTCGCGGGAATGTAATGCTTTATTTCTTTTTCTTCAATTATTTTTGTGAACAATCTGGTTGATTGCACGAGGAAATTCTTTGTCACACTGTATATTTTTTTACTTACTTATTGCAATTAACTTCATCGCGTACATTACCAGACTCACGTGCAGCATTTCCGCATTTGTGCTAGACCTGCTGGCCTTTCTTTGCAGTAAAGCAGCTGAATGGCCTAGTTGGTTTTTCATCTTGGTGAAAAAACAGCGCACAAGCAGACACAGACAGAAAGAAGGGGACAAGCGCTTGTCCCCTTCTTTCTGTCTGTGTCTGCTTGTGCGCTGTTTTTTCACCAAGATCACCAACTTTCTTTGCAAACTGCAAAAACATTTAGTCAACATCACAGCGGCCATTTTAAACTCATAACGACCTTGAAGCCGCACGTCGTTACGGAGGGTTACGCTTTATTAAACGATCATATGAGACATGTGAACGACACCTGTGCGTTTGCCTCTAGCTTCTAAAACGTGATTTTCGAACTTATCCTTAGGTTAAGCCATGGCAGGAATAAAAAAAGCATTAAAAAAACGGAGTAAAGATATCAACAATAAAAGAAAACATGTACTGCTCAGAAGTCAATACAGTATATGCGCTAGCTTTGTAATAGTGTCATGAGTTTTGCGCACTGGCAAATAAAATTAGATTTGCTTTAAGGTGGATTTTCGGGTACGTATTGGGTTTTCGTGTAACTGCTCAAGATGCAAGAACCGGGAGAAACAGCGGGTTTTACTCGAAAACGAAGAGACCTACGCTTTCCTTTCAAATCCCCTATACGAAGACCGGCAACCATGGACCTCTTTTCATATAAACCCACAGTTTAAACAACGGGTCATTACTCATTAGCATCAAACCAGGCAGAGCCACACGGCTACAAATTTAAGTTAAAGAGATTTCGCGGAAACTTCGTAGTTGAAAAATATTCGTTCTGGCCCAGGGATAGAACGAGGTTTCTCTGAAAGCTGTATAATTTTTTATTTTATAGATATGTGGCTGCGCTTGGATGAATGCTAATGAGTAATGGCCGCCTTATTTGAAAGATACTTACTCAGTCTTGCGTATTTCCCCTTAAAATAATGGGCTAATACGCAGTTCGATGGAAGGCATCATGCGTTGTATGAACAGTATAGCGGAAGCATAAATGCAAGTGAAATCGCAACAGTATATTGGAGCACTGGTAGCGTCAAAGCTAATTTCGGCTCCAAAGCATGGTCGGAGGTACTGCAAATGTGCACTGGTCAAAAATGCAGGAAGTTGTTTTTGCATTTTAGTGCCTCTTTAGTGCGTACCAAAAAGGGCCGGCGCGTTACTCGCACTTTGCTCATTAATTTTGCTTGACACCCGGGTCATGCCCCTGTTGGTTTTGTGAAGGATATGCATTTGTCACTTCGTTCTTTTTCGGTTTTGTTTTTCTTTCATTAAACTTACTCGGCCGTGGCGATTAGATTTCTGCGGTCCCTCACCTTTGTTGATGAGGAACTGAGAGTCGGCATTAATGTCGGTGCTTGTATGCGGAATCATGGTTTTCTCTTGATCATTTTTCCCGTGTTTTCCTTTTTTGTCAGCTTGATCTCTGGTAAGCGGTCATGCCTGGTATGTATTCGCGTTCTCGGCAGTCTTATTTTACGTTAGAAATTTGGTGCTTGAGTGTGTAGTCTTCATGTACTATCGGGGACAAAGGTAACAGCCCCCCCCCCCCCCCCTCCCCCAAACACCACCATCCCGGCATCCTATCCAGGCAGCCGTCCAGGGGCTCCACGTAGCTAAGCGTATAAAAAGGAACGATATTTCTAGCATCCGCTGCTGCCTTGTGTTCGCAGACGTTCATCGTCCCACACCCGTTCGCTTCCACATCGAAAAAGTTCTGACGTCGCTGTGTTTTCGGCGAGAAAAACGGTACATGGCTGTGGCTGTCGCCTAGCGAAAGCGAATTTCTCACGACATTCTCGGGCGTCGCTTCCTCGATCAGCGCACATAGGCAAGCGACCTCCGTTTTTCCCCTCTCGTATGAGGCCGACACTGGCCGCCCAGAAGGAACAAACAGCAAGAGCACCTCCGCGCGGACTTCGCCAACGGCGCCTTCGCAGGCAGCAGGCTCGGGCCAACTGCATGCGCATCAGGCAGCGCGTACGCGTAGCCTGGCCGGGGAGCCAGCTGAGCCAGGTGTGTCGCAACGGCTCACCCCAGTAAAGAGAGGGGCAGGGGAGGGCGCCCCTGCCTGCCTGCCTGCATCTCAATGTGGGACCTACAGCGTTTTCTTCGGCCGGACATTTGCAGAAGTGGGCAATAAGTTTGGTAGGGAAACCCGGCTGGCATGCAAGGTATACGTATGCTGCGGTGGCGAGTACTGCGGAAAATTGCTGTTTCTTGACAAAAAATAATGTGAGAAGGTTTGGTTTATGGTTTATGGGGGTTTAACGTCCCAAAGCGATTCAGGCCACGAGGGACGCCGTAGTGAAGGGCTCCGGAAATTTCGACCACCTGGGCTTCTTTAACGTGCACTGACATCGCACAGTACACGGGCCTCTTGAATTTCGCCTCCACCGAAATTCGACCGCCGCGGCCGGGATCGAACCCGCGTCTTTCTGGTCATCGGCCGAGCGCCATAACCACTGAGCCACCGCGGCGGCTTAAATGTGAAGAATGGTTAGTTGCGTGGTAAATAAGGCGCATAATTTGTCGGTATGCAATAAATTATCGGTGTGAAAAACCTCTATGGGAGGGTGGTAAGTGATTTACGGAGAAATATTTATGATTTACGCAGAAAGCATAAATATATGTGCCCCACATGGACTCTATGTTTGCGGGCAAGGCGTAAAGAAAAGTGCCAAGCTATATTTAGTGTTTGGAAATTTAAACAAAAGCACAGTCAGCTTTGGAACTTGCGGCGCTTCGCACCGATTACGCTGAAAGAGGGTGACAGATCGTTGTCCACAAAAATGGCATCGCTGCATATTAGCCGCCCCGATAACCACCAGGAAGAGGTCTTTATCATAAGCGGCATTCACTCCAGAATGCTCCAATGACAGCTAAGATCTCCTACCAAGAAAAGGCTTGCTGCAACACAAAACGCACAGGCCGCAACCTCACGTGCTCCCAAGCGGATGTATACCCGTGCAAGCAGCCCACATTATTTGCTTTATTCAAGGAGGACCAACCGCCAGTAACCATGGCCTCGGAGCACTCAGGTTGCTGCCCAAGCCCGCGACCAGCGCTCCGAGAACAGCTGTCGTTCAGAAGGCCCGGAGAAGAAAGACCGAAAGTCCTCCTCCACCCGACCGCCTCCGTACTCGAGCGCCCACTCTGCGTACGGCGTTCCCATCGTACGCGCAGCGGTGCGGCAGCGGCTTCGCGTCGCTCTCGTGCCCGAGCGCGCGCGATAGCAACCGCGCGCCGCCGCCCAAAAGTGGAGTACGTTTAGAGAAGCGCCGGGGCACGATTCACTTCGGCACTCGCGCCGTCGACGCGAACCCTTAGCACAGTTCTGGGTATGAGTATCCGTTCTTTTCGTCTGTTTTGTGCCGTTGCGCGCGCGCGCGTGTGTATGTGCGTATGCGCGCAAGGATATGGAAGATGCGGCGTCGGAGAGCAGTCTCCGCGGACGAACGCTGGCGCGCGTTGCTAGGCAACGGGATGTTCCTACCGGAGGGCGTCCGACAGGGAGGTGCCTGTCGGGGGGGACAGGCACGGCTCGGGTATAGACAGCGCATCCTGGAGGCGGGCACAGGCATACGCGTGAGCGCGCAAGTCGTCCGAGTGGAGTTCACTGCATTAGAGGAAACGTTCTGCTTCGAAAGGGAAATGCGGGCGGCAAGGGTTGTTGAGATCGCTGGGACAATTCATTCCAGCTGCCGTTCGTTTGTTTCACTGTTTCTTTGCTCGTTTCGGCGTTACATGCGTGCTGCAATGAAAAAGAAGAAAAAAAAATGAACGCCCAGATTATGGGTGAGGGATGGTGGCACTTCTGGCCCTAGTAGGACGCATATGGCATTGTGCTCATATCTAACAGCTCGAAAACATGTTTACAATGACGTATCAGTGTGCAACAACTGCTCCGGTGTAATCAAACAAGACTACGCACTGCAGGCACGGTTGTAAAAAAAACTTGGTTGCTTGGTTTTAGCATGACGAGACACAAGGGGACTGAGCGATGAATGAACAAGCTGAAAACGTCGAAAGCGTCAAATACGCTTTTTCTGCGTTATGGATGCATGAAAGAGTAATTAGATTAAATTATCAGTTTATATAAAGAATGAGGGAACCTTGTGTGCCGAAACATCCTACCAGTGAGGCAATGTCATCTTCGACATTATTTTTTTCCTGCTGCGCAAGGCCTTCAATGAAACTGACTCGCAATATTTAGTGAAGTGTTCAGTATTTCTACTTCGCAGTTATCGTTCTAATATCCAGGATTGATGACTTTAACAAGCTGCGGGGTGTAGACGCATTTATTGCAAACATGCATGCCCTTACACAAACTTCTTTAGACAGTCTATAGACTGTCCATAGACTTGTGTCTATAAAATCTATAGACTCTCTATAGACGAACCATAGATAACAGCCTGTAGGCAATACAAATACTATAGACAGTCTATAGACAATCTATAGATATATGGCTATACTTTTTTAGTAGTGTTTAGTCTATAGGCAGTCTTTAAGCTTTGAGTTGACAAAACGAAATATCTCCAGGAAGTCAATTGAGTCTATAAGAAGTATATAGACTGTCTATAGACTATTTTTATATGGCGTAGTCGGTGTGCATATTTCTGCACGTTATTACAGGGCACAGGTCACCAGACGACAGGCGCTGCCTTTTACATATAACCACGAGCTTAACTCGACGACATGACAGATCCCATTCTCTAGTTCGCCGCCTTGCGACCCCGGCTCGTTTCATAAAACGTTGGGAGACCGGCTCACAAATAGAAGGGCACCGTTGCTCCGCACAGACGCCTGTCATGCATATTCGCCCCTGCTTCCAGTTCACAAGCTCGCGCAAGGGCATCAATTAGGATCATGAAAGCCTTTGTGCGAGCGCGAAGCCCTTTATTCGGTTGCGTTTTCCTTTCTGCCCATTCGTTTCGGGCTGCGCGCGCTCCTTTTTCTTCCTTCTCGCTCTCTCACTGCGGAGATGTTCGCCGTTGAAAGCAGCAAATATGTGTAAAGTCGAGCTGTTCGGAGAAGAGCTGGCCCTGGGGAAGCTCCCGGTCTTTAATGAACTATCGATTCACGGCCGAGGGATACCGAGGACGAAAGGCAGCCTTCACGAGTCTCGTCTTTCCCTGTGATGGTTTATTTTTTTCTAAGCCCTCTCTCTTTTTTATTCGGTAACCCCGATGCACGCGCCACTCTCTTCTTATGCAGGCCGATCTTCTTTTCGCGGCGAACGTGTCTGTACGAGGCTTCCGCTGCGGGGGATCGTATTTGAATATTCCGAATTTATTATTTGTGCTCCTGTGTAGCACGCTGTATGGAAACTACCTGATGAGCATTCCTCTGCGAAGCGCTAAACAAAGGTACAGCATGCTGGGTGTAGCGTTCCACAACTGTTTTCGGGAATCGCAACTTGTGGCTCTCAGGTCAACTACAATTTTCTGTAGATTTTTTTTTTGCTTTTGAATTGAATGACGAAAGCACTGAAACGTGATGTTACGAGATGAACAGTATGACTTTAAGGATCGCTATTCATAGAGTGGGTTCATAGCCGTGAGTGATCTGCACCCTAGGAAGTTAGATTCGAATCCACACATTTTCTTTCAACGTCAGCATTTTAAGACCATTGATGCTAAGAATCCAGAAAAAAAAACAAGAAAAAAAGGAAGCTGCTCTTGACTGAACAGAGCCGCTAGGAACGTCAGTGAGTATCTCCGTCTTTGCTTCAGGAGGCGCTTTAGGCGAGCTTAACGCAGGTGAAAGCCAGCGAGCCGTTCGAGTCGATTCCGAAGCTTATATCGCTAAAGCTCGTTTTCCAGTGCTTAGAAATCCACTTCTCAAGACGAGCACCGTTGGGTTCATTTGGCGAGCAGCCAGCGCCAATTATAGGAGCTTAACGAAATGTCCTTGGCTGGGCTTCCAAGAAGACGGTTCTGATTCGGCTCCCGGGAAAGAAAAAAACAAATTGGTCATACCTGTTCCAACCAGTTCAAGTTCGCTACACAACATAGGGGAGGTGAAAAAATGGGGTGTTTATTGACGACGAACAAGAGCCAATTAATGGTGAGAAGTATATCACTTCAGTCCGCATAAACGCGGGGCGAGGGGGGGGGGGGGGGAACCGGTGAAGTCCCGCGCACTGCTCGAAGCACTTCGGCACACAAACGCAGAGCACCAATGGCCGACACGACAAGCACGTCACCCGCGCCAAGTCTGGGGAAGGCGCGTAAAATCTATACTTGGAGTTCAAAATTATATTTTCAGGATTTTTCTTAAAGCAAGCGATCAGCAACACAGGAAAGCCACTTTCGCATGCACAGGTTATGCGACTACGCGAACACGAAGCGAGAGGATAACTTTCGCCGTCAATCCCCTAATTAACTAAAATCAAATAATAAATTTTAGTGACTGCAGTTAGGGAGAATGTTTATATAGGACGCTTATAAGAGGCCCCACATTTATACAAATGCAGCCATGTGGAAAAACAGACCAGATGGAACAGACTATAGCTAATTTCATGTTCGTACAATTCTTGTAACACGCACGTGTTCCTGGATGTTCGCCTGCAAATTTCTTACTCTATCCGCTTAATTATGCACGCGAAATGGTTAAGAGCGGCAAGAGACTCGTCCCTGACCATCCCTACCTTGCGTACGCAATTACGCAGGTAGGTTTAAAATTAAGAGACGAATACGAAATGGACTAGTTTAGAACAGGGACAACCTTTCAGGTTTGGTTTGGTTTATGGGGGCTTAACGTCCCAAAGCGACTCGGGCTGTGAGAGACGCCGTAGTGGAGGGCTCGGGAATAATTTCGATCACCTGGGGTTCTTTAACGTGCACTGACATCGCACAGCACACGGGCCACTAGAATTTCGCCTCCATCGAAATTCGGCCGCAGCGGCCGGGATCGAACCCGAACTATTGGGTGAGCAGCCGAGCGCCATAACCACTGGGCCAACGTGGCGGCGCCAGCCTTTCATGTTCCAATAAGATCTGCACTCTAACTAAAGTGACTAGAAAATCTAGTGACAAGTTTTAGCTAATTAGACGATTGTCGATGACAATTATCCTCTGAGTTTGCGTCATTTGTCGCATAGCTGTGCGAGAAGATAGCTATCGCTTACTCTTATTGTTTGTGTTTTAAGATATCTTGAAACCCGACATTGAACACCTTACATACTGCGTGCAATTCGGAGAACGGCTGCTTTGCTCATATTTGGCTTGCATACAAAACAGGGGCAATTCAACACAGCGCTCTCAAATCGATTTTTTTTATCGTTTTCATTTGCAGGTAGACATTAACTACCCTTATGTGATGCCTGGGTCTGGGTCCTAATTTCATAAACAAAACTCGTTTCTTTCTCGGTGGCTTAGTCCTTTGAGCATCCGCCTCGTGTGCGGGAGGTGCGGGGTTCGATCCCCAGTGCCGCCGGGAACCCCACCGGTGATAAAATGGGCACAAGCTTTTTCCACCGCCTTGTGCTCTGCTTATAGGGGATGAAATGCTTGGAATATGGGCCTTTGACCCCACCTTGAGCAGACGAATATCTTGTACCATGACAATCTTTGGACAAACCTGCCCTCGCGCTGTAAAATAAACATAATCAACGTTATCAATAAAATATATGTTTTACTGATTTTACTCCCTTTTACTAGCCGCCGCGGTGGCTGACTGGTTATGGTGCCCGGCTGCTAGCCTGAAAGACGCAGGTTAGATCCCGGCCGCGGTGGTCTAATTTCGATGGAGGCGAAATTCTAGAGGCCCGTGTACTGTGCGATGTCAGTGCACGTTAAAGAACCCCAGGTGGTCGAAATTCCCGGATCCCTTCGCTACGGTGTCTCTCATAGCCTGAGTTGCTTTGGGACGTTAAACTCCCATAAACCAAACTAAACCATTTCAATTACTATTTTCGCTTTTCTGTACACACTGAACCAAGTCTCCTTTAAGCAGAATGCTGGCGGACTTCAACACGCCATCAAGCGCCCAGTTTTTTCATTAGCGATTTCTGCCTCTTTCTCGTTCTCTGTTTCTCTCCTGCTGACCTCCAAGTACCACGGGAACAAAATGTAAACATGCTTAATACGAAAACATGAGACATTTCGACTGACAATCTCAAGGCGCAGTGATATAGCGCATTGAAGTTATCAAAATATTCGCCAAAGATTGTGTCCTGCGCATTCGTCGTACAGAGGCGCAGAACTGTCGAAAAAGTGGTCACATACGTATAGAAAACGCATGCATAGCCGGTCTGTAAATGCGTCAACTGCTTTGGTCAAGAAAGTTGAATATGGGTTTTTGAGGAAAGGAAGTGACGCAGTAACTGTCTCACATATCTCGGTGAACACCCGAACTGCACCCTAAGGGAAGGGAGGAAGGTGGGAGTGAAAGAAGAAAGAGGTGCCGTAGTGGAGAGCTCCGAATAATTTCGACCACCTGGGGATCTTTAACGTGCACTGACTTCGCACAGCACACGGGCGCCTTAGCGTTTAGCCTCCATAAAAACGCAGTCGCCGCGGTCAGGTTCGAACCCGGGAACTCTGGCTCAGTAGCCGAGCGCTCTAACCCCTGAGCCACCGTGGCGGGTGTTTTCTAAGACCGACTTTACAGTAAAGGCACTGCGGGCACAGGAGACCTGGTTTTCACCTGACTGCTACTCGGGAAGCAGCACAAGAACGCAGCCTTACACGACAGAAGCTCGGAAGCACATGCAGTTGAATCTCTTTAAGTAGCGCACGCTTAATTCGAGCATTTGGTTTACTCATACCGATGCATTGGTCCCTTCAGCATCTAAAGCTTTAAAAAAGCTCCCCTTTATCGAACTCGGTAGAATTCGAACAAAATTTTGGCCTCTTATTCCGCATTATCTAAGTCCACATTAACTAATTTGATCGCATGCTTTGCATCGCGCACCCATTGCTCGAGGAGGGTGCCAGAGAAGACGGCACAGACAAACCAAATCCGTTACCTTTGATTTTCAGTTATCCCTGCTGCGAAAAATGAAAGTATCATTTCCACCCCTATCCGGGCAAAAATAAGGTTTTTTTCCATTTTTTGTTTCCGGTTCCCCGCCGACGGCTATTCTCGTATTCAGGTCCTGTACCAGCCACGGTTACAAGCGGCCCCCTCCAGCGCGCTCTCTAGAACGAGAGTTTTAGGAGCCTCCAAGTCGAGAGTTATCCGTTCTGCCTTGTAAACGGCTTTCGAAGTCTAAAGCGCCCCATGAAAATGGCCCTTAGGTCTACGTACAAGCTAGCACAAGCGTTGCTTCGCGTTTCTTTGTCCCGTCCGTTGCCAGAAATTCGGGGCAGCTCCCAACTAGTGCCGCTAAGCCTAGCGGCCTATCACGTTCTCTTCTGGAGCAACTCGGTCATTCAACTACTTTCTTACTTAACGCTTTATTTTTGAGTGTACAAAGTCATGCGCCACGTGGTGGCAGCCAAGGAAACTAAAGCACTTCTCCCGAATTTATTTATTTAATTTATTTACAGTATACTGCAGACCCTAAATGGGTCTCGGCAGGAGGTGCAAAAAGGCATAAAAGAAATACAGCAAATAACATCGCAGAACAAATATAAATAATGGCACATAACAAGAAACAAGCACTCAGCAACTGTCAACAAGCAATTTTGTCAACGGCATTGATGTTGTTTAGTAGATCAGGCGGGAGTTCATTCCATTGCGTTATTGTGCGTGGGAAGAATGAGTATTTATAAACACTGACCCTAGCGTTGTACGGCGTTAGTGATTCCAGGTGATGATTTCTTGTTAGTCGCGTTGTGCTGGGTTTAATAAATGGATCAGGGCTCATGGAAAGTTTGTTATTTTTGAGTAAGAAAAGCCGCTTAAACCTTTCAATTTTTCTTCGTGTTTGCAGTGTCTGTATGTTGTGCTGCGCCATCAGAGCGGTTGGTGAGTCAGTGGATCGGTATTTGTTAAAGATGAATCTAACAAATTTTCGCTGGATCATTTCCAACATGTCGATGTCATGTTTTGTGTAAGGGTCCCAGACGGTGCACGCGTACTCTAGTTTAGTTCTGATGATGGACGTGTAGGCTGGGAGTTTTGCACTAGCAGGGGCAGCTTTTAATTTATGCCTGAGGAAGCAAAGTTTCTTGAAAGATGATGTACATATGTTTGATATGTGTTTATTCCAGCTGAGTAGAGTAACACCTAGGTATTTGTATTCGTTAACTTCCTCAAGCTGGTGAGATGGAAGGTTATACGCAAATGATAGGTTATTCCTTTTATTCGTTACTTTCATGAAGACTGTTTTCTCATTGTTAAGCTTCATGTCCCATCGACTGCACCAGGAATCAATGTTCTGAAGGTTAGAATTAAGAATGACCTGATCTTCGCACGACATGATTTCATTAAACAAAACACAATCATCGGCATAGAGCCTAATTTGTACTGGTTGAATAATTACATCAACAATGTCATTTATAAGTATCAAAAAGAGCAATGGACCCAGCACACTTTCCTGCGGTACGCCAGAGGTGACGAGGTAGCTGGAACAATGATTATCAGTGCTGACACACTGTACGCGGTTAGAAAGGTAAGCAGACACCCAGTTAATTATGAAAGAAGGAGGCCCAGTAAACGCAAGCTTACATACTAGTCTTTCATGTGGAACAAGGTCAAACGCTTTCTTAAAATCCAGGAAAATAACGTCAATTTGCCCGGGCCTGTTTAATCATCAAAGCTATGAACTACAGATGTTAGTTGAGTGACGGTTGAAAGTCCTTTTCTAAATCCATGTTCAAAGGGAGAGACAATATCTCTGTCGTTTAGAAAGGTAGTTATATAAGTGGCTACAATATGCTCAATAAGTTTACAGGAACAAGATGTCAGTGATATGGGACGAAAATTTGTAACAGATAATGCGGTACTTTTTTTAAGTATTGGCACAATCCGCGCAACTCTCCAATCCGAAGGAACACTGCTATTTGATAGACTTGCACGAAAAATTATAGCCAGGAATTTGGGTACCATTTCACTATAACAGTGCAAGAACATATTTGGAATCCCGTCAGGACCAGGAGACACTTTTGTTTTCAGATTTAACAACATTGAAAACACGCCAGCAGAAGATACAATGCTTAGTTCTGGAGAACATGATACAGCAGGGTGACGTAATGGAGAGTTTGGTTTCGAAAATACACTGTAGAAATATGTATGAAATGTTCGGCAATGGTTGCTTTATCGGTGACAAGAATGCCATTGTGCAGAACTTGGTCGAAGGATCTGCAGAGCTGGGAGGACCGTGCTGACGCGTCTCGTTTCGTCGGCGTCTCTCGTTCATCTCTCTCGGAAAAAATGCTGTCGCTCGAAGCTTGGAGTCTCGCAGTACGCCGGTCGACTGCTCGCGTTACGCCGTTGTTGTTCGCTTGCGTGATCACAAGGCTTGGGAGCTTTAGGAGTTCGGAGTACGGATGCGGGCGCGGGCAGGCCTCGTGATCGCGTGGTTTATGTGGCGCGGAGTCGAATGTCTTAGGTCAGGGGGTCTGTGTGTTGACAGGTTTCACAATGGATGGATGTGCAGCCGATCCCCAGTCAGCGATCCCCCCCCCCTCCCGCCCCAGGCGTTGTTTTGCTCGGCGCTCACCTCGTGAGCCGGAAAGAGAGCCGGGTGAGGGGCGCCTCGTGGTCGCTGCGCAGGGGCGTCAAGTGTCTTGTGCTGGCGTGTTGGGTCCGCGTGGCGTGTAAGCAATGCGACCGCGAGCACGGCCCCTCCAAAATATGCGTCTGTCCTCATGCGCACGTTGTAGATATCAGTTCCCCGGTGTCCAAGACGCATTCCTTGTACCGTCTTAGTTGTTCGATGTTCACAGTTTTCTCGTTTAACTTTCCAGGAATGTGAGGGATCCTGCTTATGACAGGCATGTTGGCACCAGTCAGTGCTGTTATTTTGAACGGGCCTTCGTATTTTGCATCCAATGTAGATCTTGCGCCGATTTCGAGAAGAACAAGATCTCCACACTGGAAATGCGGCGTCTGACGTCTTTCGTTGCAGCGGCTCGTCGTTTCTTCATGACTCTTCTCAAGAGAATTTTTCGTGTCCCGGCGTCCCTTGACCATTTCGTGCAGTCTTTGTGCGGCGTCCATTTCCTCCCCGATGGTTCCAAAGTTCAGTTCTCCGGGCACCTTCGGGTCGTAACCGTGCATGAGATAAAATGGACTTTGGTTGCTGAGGCGGTGCTTTGTGACGCTGATACCGAACGTCGCCTTTGGCAGTACCTTTTTCCAGGATTCAGAGTTGCGGATGACCTTTCGTAGCACTTGTTTTAGGGTTCCCACCATTCGTTCAACCAGTCCTTTTGACTGTGGCCGGTACGGCGGAGAGTTTATTACGTGCTGAATTCCAAGTCTGTGGTGAACTTGAGCTGTTCGTTTGTTCACGAAGCATCTCGCTTGATCCGTGATAATGATGCTAGGGACGCAGAATCGGGGTATGCAACGATTAGTGAGAAAATCCAAGTAATGTTTCGAAGAGGTGCTTCGCACTGCTACCGCGTCCATGTACCTTGTTGCGTGGTCGATGCTTACTACGACATAACCGTTTCCATCCAGGGGCCCCATATGATCGAGAGCTATGACGACATTGGGCTCGCTCGGAATTTCTCTAGGGTTCAGGCACCCTTCGGCTCGTGTCGTTCGTGAGTTTACCGACTGGCACGTGTGGCATGACTCGATGTAGCGGCGGATGTCCTTCGCTGTAGACGGCCACCAATACTTTCGTTGCACCAAGGTTTTCGTTTTCTCGCTTCCAACGTGTCCGTTGTCGTCATGAAACACCGCCATGACACTGCTTCGGAGTGCCGCGGGAACTACCACTCTTCAGCAAACACGTCCTCTGGAGTTGCTAGTTCCAGTTTCGGCGCGGAACTTTTGACATTCGGGGTCACACTCTTGAAGTTCGCGTATGCGACTATGCTTGCTCACGATTACGGTGAGGCAGACGAGATCGCTGCGGGTAACCTCGTTGTCGCTGGCTTCGGTTTCCACCGTTTGCCTCGAGAGAGCATCAGCTGCAGCATTCTGTCGTCCTGGCCGGTGCGTGACGTCGAAGCGATACTCTGCGAGATCTAGAGTCCAACGTGCGAATCGGCGGTTCGTCGCTCCCTTCTTCACTAAGTAGGACAGACTGAAGTTGTCTGTGTGGACTGTGAATTGCGGGCCTCATCGCAGATAGATGGAAAACTTCTCCGTGATGGCCCAGTGCAGCGTCATGCATTCGACCATGTTCGAGTGCAGACTTCTGTCATGCTTATTCAGAGATCGACTAGCGTATTCGATAACCCTTTCTCTTCCGTGTTGCGTTGCACGTGTACTTGCGTTGGGCAGTCCGAACGGAAGTTTTCCAGTAGCGGGGGATTCTTAAGTGCGCTCTTGGTTTTGTCTACGATATCCTGGTGCGCGCTCGTCCAGATGAAGGGCACATCCTTGGAGACGAGCTGACGCAGTGGGTATGTGAGTTTCGAAAACTCGGGGACGAACTTGCGATAGTGATTTGCAAATCGCAGAAACGAGTACAACTTCTTGGCGTTTCTCTCAGGCTAAAACTTGTCTACGGCTGCGGCTCTTGCTTCGTCCAGGGTTCGCCCTTCTGTGGAGATTACATAGCCAAGGAATGAGATGCTGTCTCGCACAAACTGACATTTCTTGATGTCCATCTTAAGGCCGTTGACGACGGCTATTCTTAGTGCCTCGTGGAGCAGTGACAGTGCTTCTGGAACCGCGGCTGCTCCCTGGCCGACGTCGTCCATGTATGTGGATTTTCTTTTCAGGCCATCAAATGTGTCCCGCATGGCTCTTTGCATTGTGTGGGGTGCCTTGCAAAACCCAAAGGAAATTCGTAGGTATTCGTATCTTCCGTCCGGCGTGACGAAGCGGTCTTGTGGGTATGGTCAGGCTTTATTCGAACCGTGAAAAAGACCGACTTCACGTCCAAGACGGTGAAGTACATCGAGCCGTTACTCATGATGTCATTGATGACATCTTCCATAATCGGCATCGGATGCGGCGAATTTATGGTCTTTTCGTTCAGTTTTTGGTAGTCATGGACCATCCGTCGAGGCGTGGTTGGGTGGTGCGGCTGGTCCACCTCAATGGTAGGAGCACAGCACTGGCTCTGGCTAGGTCGGATGATCCCCTTAGCCAGGTAGTCGTTCACTTGTTCCCTCATAAAGTGGCGGTCCGCAGGGCAAGATCTATACGGTCTTGACGCGACAGGAATGTCGTCCCTGAGTTCAACGCTGTGCTCCGCGTGATCGCAGAGCCCAAGTGCATCTGTTTTCATCGTGAATGCTGTGCGATGGCGGTTCAAAATTGCGCGGAGCTCAACCCTTTCGTCAGCATCTGCGTCACGGGTCATTTTGGACACAGCCTCTTCTACCAGATAAGCGAAATCTTCGTCTGGATTAGGGTCTTTTGAGTTCAACCTTACGAATCCGATGTCGCTTGTTGGAGCTTCGTCAGGGGTCTTGCGATTTCTGAAGGCTGTTATTAACGTCTCTCCAACACGGTTCGTATCGTGTGTGCCTGGCGCATGAGATGGCGACTCACTCACCGATGGCTGTACGGGGACCAGGGTGACGTCGTTCGAGGGGTGGAACGTGACGTCGACGTTCGCAGCATGGCGCCATCCGAACCCAGAATCAGGTCCGTGCCACTTGGCAAGGGGGCGATCATGACCTCTTCGAGCCGCACGGTCGATGTTTCGACGGTCACTTCCAAGGTTGCCACGCGCGAAGGTCTGATGCATCGGTCGAGCACTTCTATCTTTTCGGGAGACCTCCAAGGTCGGGAGCGGACGTCGAGGCCCAAGGAGCTCTCGTTGAGGACGGACACGTTTGAGCCGCTGTCTATGCAGACTCTCACCGGTCGGTTTTCGACGAACCCCTTCACGGTGGGTAAGGAGCCGCCCGTCGATTGCAGGAAACAGTTCGCTTGCGTGTTTGTCGGCCCGGTATTGAGTGCTTCGTTAGTTCTCGCTCCACTCCGCCGCTCCGCACGGATGGTGGGTTCTGTTTTTGGCCTTGTGCAGGTTCTTGACAGGTGCCCAATATTGCCGCAGTTGAAGCAGGCTTTTGCTCGCACTGACGTTCCCGGTTCTCGCTGTTCCCGCCGCCTTGACTGCTCGCCTGGATCACCGCGACCGTCGCCTGCCGCCCCCCAGGACTCGTCGCTGCTTCTCATCCCGTTCCGTTGCCCCCGCGCAGAATGTCGGAACTGCGTCGTTTGCGCCGTTACTGCCTTACGCCGTCGGGTGTTGAGCAGCGCTGCGGGGTCGATGAGATCGATGACGCTGCTGCACGGCTGTGCAGCGAGGGGATTAGCCCAGGTGTCCTCGTTGATTCCACTGAGTATCAACGAAATTCTTTCTGCATTTGCAAGAGGGTAGGAAGACTTGTCCAGAATAGCGTTTTTCGAGTACATATACTCGACGAGGGTTTCTGAACTGCGCAGTGTTCGAGCAGCCTGCAGGTCCAGGAACTCCTGCATTGTGAGCTTCCGGTCGAAACGCGCAGTGAAGGCTTGCTTTCAGGTGTCCCGCGTCTCGCAAGCAATGCTGTAAGAACTGTTCCAGTCCTTCGCAGCTCCTTGCAGCCGGGTTGCCGCCGTCGCGAGCGTCAGTGATGGGGATGAGTGGACCAACGCAGCAACGCGCTCCACTTGCGAGATCCACGTCAGCGCATTTCGTTGAGCACTACCGTCGCACTCGGTGATGGCGGGCGCGGTATCGTTCGTAGACTTAATCAGCGCGGGCGAAGCTGGCGCTGACATTCTCGTCAATTCCTCCGTCATCTGTAGCTGTGCGCGAGCGAACATAGCCATAACTTCGTTCAGGCTTGGTGTACCCTCGGGAGCTGTAGAGGCGTCGTTTTCCGGTGAGGACTGAGGAGGTGTGCCGTGATCGGCGTCTGTCGGCCCTTGGGTTGCTGCCGTGGCAGGGGCGCGGACTCCCTCGTGACGTTGGGAGGCCGTTTCGTGCCCAGTTCGTGTAGGCAGCTCGTGTCGTTGTTGAGTTAGAAGCCGTCGCATTTCGTCAACCTCGGCCCGCAGCATATCGATCGCAACTGGCGCCTTCGAGTCCGCTTCTCCGTGGTCATCGCTGTCTGTTTCGTCCTGGCTGGTCGAACCACCCCAGCGGGGCCTGAAGGCGAGTGTTGCCGTCCCGGAGACGAGTCACAAGATCGTCCTTCCAGCCGGCGCCCGGAAGCCCACGGGTTCACAACTCGTCCGCCAGTCGCTGCTTTTTCAAGCCGCTGAGAACGTGGCGGTCAGTCAATTTTGCCTGAGACCAGATTAGCGTGGATTCAGAGCTCACCAACGGCGTTCTGGTGCGCTTTGTGATGTCCTTTCTTCCGCCGTGCACGGGAAGTTCCTCTGCAGATCCTGTCGGCTGCACCATGTCAGCGAAGAAGTGGCCGGATTCTTCTCGATTAAAAGCAAACTGGTTTATTTAAACTTAAGGATACAAGGGTAAAACGAACTGGTTCATAAATGCGTAGTAGGTTCGAAGAATCTGCAGAGCTGGGAGGACCGTGCTGACGCGTCTCGTTTCGTCGGCGTCTCTCGTTCCTCTCTCTCGGAAAAATGCTCTCGCTAGAAGCTTGGAGTCTCGCAGCGCGCCTGTCGACGGCTCGCGTTACGTCGTTCTTCGCTTGCGTGATCACGAGGCTTGGGAGCTTTAGGAGTTCGGAGTACGGATGCGGGCGCGGGCAGGCCTCGTGATCGCGTGGTTTTTGTGGCACGGAGTCGAATGTCTTGGGTCACGGAGTCTGTGTGTTGACAGGTTTCACAATGGATGTGCAGCCGATCCCCAGTCAGCGATCCCCCCCCCACCCCCTCCCCCCCCCCAGGCGTTGTTTTGCTCGGCGCTCACCTCGTGAGCCGGAAAGAGAGCCGGGTGAGGGGCGCCTCGTGGTCGCTGCGCAGGGGCGTCAAGTGTCTTGTGCTGGCGTGTTGGGTCCGCGTGGCGTGTAAGCAATGCGACCGCTAACACACTCAACAAAGAAGTGAGTTCGAAGTATTGGCCCAAGCAGCACAGGTCATCGGCCCAATATTGCAACAGGATGGTCCCATCCTGGTCCTTTGTAGGGCCATCTTTGCCAATACAGTTCCAATGTTTCCCCAATTACTTGTGCTGCTTGGGGGGTAGGTACAGCAACGGGCGGTCCACAATGCCAGCATGTTGTGCCTTTTTTATGTAAAGTTTGGACAAAGCCTTCTTACATGATAGTCCGAGTACTGATAGACCACATTGTAAGCCGGAAATATTGATATTTGGCACCAGATGAGAGTACCATGTTCAAGTTAGAGACTAAAGAAGTTGGATCGCGTAGGCAATGAGCCGCTTAAAATTTAGAAGGGCAGCTTATGCTATCACAGTGCATGCACAAAGGGTACGTAACCAGCAGAAATTTGCCCCGGTTTCCTAGTCAATGTACAGAACATGATCACGGGCTTAGAAACACGTACTTAGAATTCCTCTTCGACAGATGCACACGGAGGAAAGCATTCATCAGGGTGTCTCCGCGCTTATAGCCTCCCATAAGAGGTGACCAATCACTCTATAGCTCAAACGGAGGTCATCCTCCAGGCGCCCGTGTAATGCGCGAACGCGAGAAGAAAAAAAAAACGCAGCGTCATTAATGAACCCAGCACATGCACATGCAAACCAGCTTAATTGTTTCTCTGATGAACCCTAATTCCCGTACGGTTGTTTTCCTTTTGGCACCACTTGACCGCTTCGCGACGCGTTCGGGGCTTGCGACGGACGCTAGTTTCCAACCTGTAATTAGGCATCAAAACCAGGACACACGCACAACCACTCCTCTGCCACCCTCCCACCTCCTTTCGCTTCCCGAAGAAAAAGAATACCAAACGTAAGCGAAAATTATGGATCAAGCGCGAAGTAGTTGCAATGCAAGCCTCGTACGTATACTGACCCGCATGCAAGCGTCCGTTATTCCCAGGCGTGTGCACATAAGCGCCGTTTAAAGCGAGGAAGAGAGAGACAGAGCCGGTCGCTCGCGGAATCGAACGGACGGCTGCGCGTGTATCAAAGACAGCGAGGGGGAAGGGGGGGGGGGGGGGGCAGCTGACTGCATACATTAAAGTGATACTCCGTCGCGCCTCCTCGCTTCCTAGTGCACTTTCTGTCCCGCTGGCCTCCTCCGCGCGCCGATACAAACACGCCGCGACCGGACACGCTGCTGCTGTATAATGCGCGAATAAAGAACGCGGCGGCCGCTCCGCAGCACGTGTGGCGGCCACCGGCTGCAGAGAAGAGCGGACTCTTGCGGGACGCAGCTGGTGCGGCTAGGCGCGGGGCTTCCAGGGGCGTCGTGGGCCTCGGCGAAACGCGCCAGTGCCTGCCAGGCGGGGGTCGACCGTGCAACGCGCGCCGCGTGACCTCTGGCGACGCCGTTATTAAAGATATTCCGCCGTTACGGGATCCGCGAAAGGGCCGTAAAGCGTTCCAACCTCTGAGAATGACAAAGAGAGATGTAGTACATCTATCCAGCAAATAACTGACTCACGAAAACTTGATTGCCTATTCGGCGATCACGTCGGTGACGCAGTAGTCAAAGGGTAACAGATCGGTGTTAAAAGTTGGGGTCTAGTATACGTCACTTCAAAATTTATAGCCTTCGGCAGAACTGCGACTTCCTCATCTCCCAGACTATCTTCTCCGTGGGTCAACCGGCTTATACTGCCGTAAGGTACTGCGTCAATAAAAAATTTCTAGTTCAGAAGTGAGCGCTCCCGGTGCTACCTAGTTCCCTTCCGAGTTAAACATTTAAACACTATACTATATTCGTTATATTTTTCTTTCTCCTGTAAAACTGCATCTACAGTGAACATAACCACTTTTTGTCCGTTCATTTGTATGCTCTCTTTCTCACTGGTGTGGTAGGTTATGTGGGGTTTAACGCCCAAAATTAGCTTCACATGTGGGCTATAAGAAGCCGTAGGAGATGGCTCCGGATTAATTTCGACCCTCCGAGGTCCTTAAACCTGCACTGACGTCGCACTGACGTCGTTTCTATATTTTGTCTCCATCGAAATGCAGCCGCCGCGGCCGGGAACGTATCCCGCGCCCTTTCGCTCAGCAGCCGAACACCATAGCCACTGAGCCACCACGGCGGGTCTTTGTGAAGAATAAAATGAGATCACAGATGATATTTAGTTATGTGGCTCGGCATACCCTTGAGATGGACACAGCCGGTGAAGGCGGCGTGTCTGCGCCAGAAACGCATCGATTTTTCAAGCAAGGCCCATTCAGCCTATGCTACCCGTTCGCCAAGGTCAGTGCACTATTCCATGTGTGGCAGTGAAGGCTTGCTCCAAGAAAGCAGCTTGCTGAACAAGTTGAGTGCAAAGCAACGCGACGTTTTATCAACTATGGCGCAATGCGGTAGCAAGCCCGTGCATTAAACAGAAATTTGACGAACAGCAAGCTTAATATGCAGGTTGCTTTTTTTTTATTTGTCGCGGATAGCCAACTTGTTCGTTTAAACAGTGCGTTCTCGTGACCAGGTTCTACTCTATTCTCGTCTGAATCTCCCGTCGGATGGTGCGCTACTTATGCATCAGTAACGCAGCAAAAACAACGCCGTTTAAATAGAAGTCTCTGAGTGTGGGGAAGGGTCTGAAGAGAAGAAAACTAACATAGGAAACGGTTGCTGTGGCTTTGTGCGGCCCCTGCGTGTCGACACAGTGCTGTTCCAGCCCAGCCGGAAGTACAGTGACATCAAGTTTGTGCAGTGCCTGAAAACGAACGACTCGTTAGAGGTACACAGAGCCCGACGAACAACACAAGAACGCGGTCACGTACGCGACGAGCTCCGTTCCGTGTCCCTGTTCTTGTGTCTTCCTGCCCTGTGTAGTTGCATGTTTCATCAACTATAGCCTAAGCCGCTTTTTTATAGAGTGACTGCGTTTTGGGGAATAATGAAGTCGCACACGCACGATTTCGTCCCCTTTGTCAGAGAGATATAGTCCACTCGCACAAATGACACTTGCTGCAACCTTCTAGAATAAGATCTCTGTTTATCCCCCCCCCCCCCCCCCCCCAAGATGTGATAAGGACAGCCGTTATTATCCACTAACTCGGGCCCATAAATCATTAATGCACGGAAGGCATGCAAGGGGAAAAAATGTGCAATCGCGCCTGTTATATCGGGAGTCCTTCCTAGTATTCGTCTGGTGTCCCTGAACATAGTGACAAGTAGGCGCTTGTCGGGTGAGTCGCACTATTTCTGTGCGCTTCGCTAGCTTTTCTTGCCGGGTGGTGGAGGACAAAAATTTTAAAAAAAAAGTACTTCGTAGGCATCTCGTTGTTAGCGTGCATTTAAGTGTACGTCGAGAAAATTCGATTTCAGAATAATAACAGTGATAATAGTCAGACTGAAAACCGACACCATGAAAAGTGCGTCGAAACTGATCACAAATTTCACCTGAGCACAGCTTTGTAGCAGCGTGCGGCTCTACTCAGATATACGTCAGTTTTATTTTCGTCTTAAATCAACTCCACCCAGCAAGGTTTCCGTGAACGCACTCGACTATTAAGAAATGATGTGAGATAATTGAGAAAGCCTTAAAAGAACTATATTCTTTGTCCAACTTTCTCTGGCTGGTTTGCGGTAATATAGTTTAAAGTGAAATGGGCCACAACGATGTGGAAAGGTGACTGTAAAGAGTCAGTTGCGGCGAAGCTGACTGAAATGAATTGTCACAAGCAAGACGCGTCGATCTTGACAGGTGCACGTGTTAGCCAGGTTTCAGGTGATCACCCAAAGCAACACGAACTGAGTGGGGTGGTTTTGCTCGAAAAAGACACAAAGGACACTCTTTTAAATGCTGACGAATGGCTATATGCCTCTGTTGCTCGAACTTTTATGGTTGTACACGGGAGCCTGTTACTGCGAAGCGTGGTGTGGACTGTAAACACTACGGGCTCCCGTGAGACAAGCTATATACATGCAAGGTGGCACGCGCGAGAAAGAAACGTGTTCACGGAAGGCGCTCGTGTTACCGCGCTGACTAATGGCGCTCGACACATGGACGCAACAGGAGGACGCTTTTACAGCCGACGCGACCACCAGGCGGTGCGGATCAATTTCTGCTTGTTATACAAGGTGGCCCGTATGAAAAAAAAAAGAAGGAACAATAAAGAAATCTGTGCGGTGAAAATCTACACTTGGATACGCCGTGCCTCGGCGTCTAAATTATTACCGGCTCCTCCAAACGCGGAGGTCAGAGGTCGTGGCTTATCTCAGATCGGCGGTCATGGTTCCACGCCGGACCCGAGGCCGAGTGCGAGGACCTGCTACGGCGCACGACTTATGAAGCGGCACTCGCGTGGCGCGTTTTTTTTTATGCCGCCGGCCATCTGCCTCGGAGGGACGGAAATGCAATCGCCCTGGGGAGTCAAGCAAATTGAGTGTGTACGGTAGCCCCAGAATAAAGAACAAGTCAGCTTCCTGCCCCGCCTACGACATTTCGACCGCAGTGGGAAAGGCAGCCTCAGTACTTCCGGGATCCGCTCTCTTTCTCAATCCCAAGAGGAACAAAATTTCAACTTCTTTATCCCGTGTCTAGTTGTATTTCTCTGCGGGGCTCTTCAGTTTTCGGGCAGGCACAGACACACACATTTAACCGCAGTCGACCAAACATTACTCGTGCAGAAGACGTACTGCGCATGCGTGTCATGGTGAGAAGAAGTTGCCGAACCCTCTCGACAATGTTCGAAGCTAATCGAACGAATAAACGGGTCCACCTAGAAACATAGAAGAATTTCTTTAAAGTATGAAGACTTTTGGCTCTCGCAACCTGCAATCACATCTCACCTCTTCGCCATTGCTTGCAGCGATCATTGCTCTCAACTCTGCTCGAAATAAGAGATGTCCGTTCGCGCTGAGCTAAGTTTCACCTTAAGGTCGCTGGAGCATCTTTGTTTGTCACAGCTGTCAAAATGAATAGCCTGCTACAAAAAAAGTCTCTGGAAGCAGTTAGTGTTAAATTACAGCACAGTTTGTTGTATTTAATTAGATCGTCAGCTGACAAACCTTTCAGTCAAACTTAGACGCGAGGCGAACACAACACGCAGCATGCTGCGGCCATTTAAGCCTTCTCATGCATTACAAGCAAAAATAAGGAAAGCTATTCACAAGTAAATACAGCTGATGCAGCCGCTCGTAAATGGCAAAGTCGTTCCATTTTCCTCTGCATAGCATCTGTTGAGAATTTGAGTGCTCTAATGTGTTTCGTGTAATAGTTCGGCCAAGCCTGCCTGTATACGTAAATAGGATGCAGGCCATCACTCCGTATATATCCTATATCCAGTGGTGACAATCCAGAGGTGGCGGCCGCAGTGTATCCGATTTAATCGCAAGTCATTTACATCGGGCCGAACACGGGGGTAGCTACGGTTATATCTTTTTTATTCAAGAGATTGCCAAGGGGGGGGGGGGGGGGTAAAGGGTCACTATCATCATCAGTCGAACTAAGTCCACGACAGGACAAAGGTATCTCACGTATCCCTCCAATTAACTCTGTCCTGTGCCAGCTCCGAGCACTTCATTCCCGGAAACTTCCTGATCTTTCTGATATAAAGGGTAGCCACCGCTTATTATGCCACAGCGATTGGCTGCGTGACTATAGCCTATCGATATGGCGTTTCAAAGCGAAAGCTTTACTGGCCGCGAAATTGGGATTTCGCCGTGGCGGTGCTCCGAGGAGGCACATGGCGTCACAATGCGCGCCTCACCGCGGATATTTCTCTCTCTCTCTCTCTCTCTCCCGCTCCCGAGTCACTACTGCGCATGCGCCACTAGTAGCACCGAGCCACAGGTGTTCCGCCGATGCGCAGCGCCGCGCCTTTCCTCGAAATAATAATAATAATAATAATAATAATAATAATAATAATAATAATAATAATAATAATAATAATAATAATAATAATAATAATAATAATAATAATAATAATAATAATAATAATAATTGGTTTTGGGGAAAGGAAATGGCGCAGTATTTGTCTCATATATCATTGGACACTTGAACCGCGCCGTAAGAGAAGGGATAAAGGAGGGAGTGAAAGAAGAAAGGAAGAGGTGCCGTAGTGGAGGGTTCTGGAATAATTTCGACCACCTGGGGATCTTTAACGTGAACTGACATCGCACAACACACGGGCGCCTTTGCGTTTTGCCTCCATAAAGGCGGAGCCGCCGAGTTCGGGTTCGAACCCGGGAACTCCGGATTAGTATCCGAGCGCCCTAACCACTGAGCCACCGCGGCGGGTGGTCAGTGGAAACCTCAATCTCGCTCTCATGTACGTGGCGTAGGTGTCCAACTGCAAAAGCCTGCTTTGATTGCGTTCCGCACACTGGATAAGCAGCGCGCCCTCCTTGCCACCGTGGGAGGTGGCAAGAGGTGGCGAGAGATTGATCACCAAATGAACGCTGCGCCCTAGCTATTGCTGCAGTGCCGCATGTCAGCCATAACGCTTCCAGTGCTAATTAATGCATTCAGGCCACATCTCTCTCACCACCGCCACATGTATCAAAGCACGAATGAGGCGTCCGCATATCCAGGGAGCCAGTTATGCGCCCTTCCTTTGCTCAATGCCATCGCCGTCTAGAACATTGTCAACGCGAATGAACACTGAACGCCGACGTCTGTGGCTTTGTATATCCTGGATTAGCTGAGTTAATCCACATTATTTTTTTGTTAAACGCCAGTGCTTTAGTAGATTGTGAAAACGCCAGTAATTTCTTTTTAGGTTATACCGTGCAGCAGTTAGTTCGCGTGAATGGGAACCTTCAGCTACGCTAATAGCAATCACTCCTACATGCTTTCCAGTTCGCTTCACGTCATTAAACATAGGCCTTCTTTGGTACGCAATTTGAAGTTCCGTTATGTGCATACGTCCGTATCTGTCCTCTTTTAACTTCAAGGCGTTCTCCAACACAGTTCAAAATTTACAAGTGTGAGCGAAGTGCGAGCTAAATGCATCTTTGACGAGTTTGGACCTAAAACTCCAGATAAAGCTAATTTTATTTATTTATTCGTTACTTGCCGCGGAATTAACAGACCAAGGAAGCAGGCAAACAAGGAGTGACAACATCAGGTGTATCAATGCTTCGAGAACGCATGCACAAAAATCTCGTTGCGTATGAAGCACAACATATATTTCACAGACAAAGTATAGTAACTTGCAGTAACCATCTTCAGTTCCCAACAATCATGCAAAACTCACTTTCGCCGTGTATCAGCGGCTGTGCACGGCGCTCTGTAGCTGAGACTGACACCGCGGGTGCGATACACGGTTGCGGAAAGCACGTTTCGATGGATGCGAAATTCAAGAACGCCTGTCCGCTGGTACTTCAATGCAGGGTAAAGAACACGAGGTGGTCGAAATTGGCATAAACCGGCAGCCTATGGCGATCCTCATTAGAGAAATCTGTTGGAGAAAGAAATCCCATCAGTGCCCAAGAATTCTTAATCGCTTAAGTATGCTTTACGAGAGTGAAACAATCCGCGAGACCAAAGAGAACGAGAGAGAGAGAGGAAAAGGAAATGCGAGGAGGTCAACAATAAGAAGGTACGCTATCCTGCACTGGGGGGAAGGGATGGAGAAGGGGAGAAAATGTAGCTGGGATAAAAAAGAACACTGTAATGTCAGGAAGTAAGGACTTTGCGCACGGCAAACTGATGGCCTATCGCGCAGGCACGATGCCCCCAAGAAACGGAACAGAGCCTGGCAGAGCCGACGACAGCTGCTGACACCATCCAGGAATCTTCATCTCCGCCAGCGTGCGAGGATCACGACGGTCCACTGGCCAGATAGCCCCGAGGTCTAGTTTACCGACAAGCTGAAGGAGCGCGTTGTTCTCTCCATATACCTGTACTCTGCTCTCCTCCTCGTTTGTGCGAGGCAAAGCACTCGGTGGTCAGTTATCCCTGTCCAAACAACGCACGCGTCAACGTGGGCTCGGGGGTGTCTGTGTGGCTATCGGCTGGGGTTACGCTGTGTCGTTGACCCTCGAAGTCGTCAATTCGTCCGCGGGTGTGTGCGCGTGTGCGTGTGTGTGTGTATGTGCGTTTGTCTACGCGCGAGCATACGGAGCGGCGGGACACGGGTGAACCGATAACGAGCGCAGAAAGTAAAAGGAAAATAACAGAGAAGCAGAAACGGAAGAGAAGAACGGGAAACCGGGCCGAAACCTTTTTCCGAGCGGCGTCAAACTCTGCCGGTTGTTGTCGAGCCGCTGCTGTCTGCCACTGTCATCCGGCGCGCCATCTCTCAGCAGATCAAACCGGCGAGGCAGAGAGAGGGCCGAAGGAAAACTCCCCGCCGCGCAATCCGGCCACCTGCGTCCACGACGAGCAGAGACGCCAGGCGAAGCAACGATGCCAAAGAAAGAAAACAAGAAAAAAAAAGCCGCCGGCGCACAAATAAAGGAAAAAAGCGCCAAGGACAATGAAAGAAGGAGGACACGGAGAGAGAAAGACAGCAGCAGGCCGCATTAAGCGGCGACTCTCGGCCGCTGCTGCCGCCCGGCAGAAACAAGCAAGGAGAGCGGCGCGCGTGCCAGCCACGCGCCAGGCGGCCGTTGTCTCTGCCTTCTGTCCCGCCGCTGCCGCCGTCCCGCTGCGCCCTGCCCGCCGAGGGGTCAAGCGTGCCCGCTCTGCTCCTGTTCTCTCCAAGCTTTTTATCCATTTCTTTTGTCTTCTTGCTTAGCAGCGCATCGGCTTGCGCAGCCCGTTCTCTTCTTTTTTTTTTCCAGAACGCGCGCAGGCGCCTGAAACACTGTGCGCTCCCTCTCTCCCTCTCACCGGGCCTCTCCGTCTTCGTCACTCCCATTCAAGCGCCGGAGTGAAGCGGAGAAAACAAGAGCCGGCCACTCCGGCCGGGGTCGGCCTTTTACTACTGCCGTGTAGCGCCTGCACGCGCCCGGTATTGCGAGGCATCGCAGGGCTTCGCTCCCTTCTTTCCATCCTTTCAATTACCAAGTGTGGTCCTTGTTTGTTCTGTTTTTTTGTTTAATTTCTTCATCGCTGCGACTCGGGCGCCGTTGAACGGAAACGTCATGAGATCACTTTGTTCTATGTGCTGGTAAACAAGAGGATCGGAAGAAATGTAGGTTTTCTCGTTTCCTTGAGGTTAATAAACTTCTTGGCTAGAAGTGAATTCGCAGTGCATGGAGAACCTACCCCTCAGTGAAGATATTTGTTAATGGTTTACGGTTTATGGGCGTTTAACGTCCCAAAGCGACTCTGGCTATGAAGGACGCCGTAGTGAAGGGCTCCGGAAATTTCGACCACCTCAGGTTCTTTAACGTGCACTGACATCGCACTGTGCACGGGCCCTTAGCATTTCGCCTACATCGAAATGCGTCCGCCACGGCCGGAATCGACCCCGCGTCTTTCGGGTCAGCAGCCGAGCGCCATAACGACTGAATTACCGCGGCGGCCCTGCGAAGATATTTGTTCTGTTTCAATGTGGCTCGCAGTTTCATTGTTTCTGATGAAACACATTGCGTTTGTTCAGCAATGAGCGATCGAAGCTTGAGGCTGAGTCGATTAATGCGAAGAATGACATGAAATGACGAAGGCATACTTTATCACGGCTAACGTTGCGCAATTCAAATCATCAATCTCACGGTGCTATGCAACTTACTCTCCCTAGAGTACGGTAATAGGTCAAGTTATTGCACCATGATAAACTAATGAAATGCCGGTATGTCGGGCTTTAGCTCTCAGTCACTGACGATAGCAGACCGGCGGCCATTGCCTTCGTCGAAGTGTAACTTCATGATCCGGCTTTGAGTAGAAATGTCAGAGCTGAATAGTTGAAAAGAAAATATTTCTCTGCCAATTACGATATCACTTTTTTACCTGACTACCTTCGAGTGCGTCATAGTAATAACCCGTGTTCACTTGGCGACAAATTGGGCTGGTTCATTTTTCATAATGCTTCAGTCTTTTCCGCTAAGTACTCATGAATGTAACAGGGACGAGACAGGTCACAGGCAGAGCGCTACTGTTCCAACTGCATTTCAGAAGTGAACGCCGCTACATGTATACATAATCAGCATGATTGCTCTTATGAAGTCTGAAGACACTGACTGGAGATGGTGAAGAGCTAGGTATGAGGTGATTGAGGAGCCTATTTCATAATATTTGTCGACAAGGCCATCAACCACACTATCTTCTGAAAGTCAACGACACCAAGATCACTTATTGAGGGTCTCAAACACCCTCAGCAAAATAATAAAAATATTTCAAAGCCGATAAGCCATGCGCCACACGTTACCATACAAGGAAAACCTCCAACTGAAGGTTTTACTCAAACGGACGAAGAAAATTGGTATATATTCTACAGCAATGACGTCGCTGCGGCCCATGCTCACAATCTCTCTCCAAAGATTATGTCGCAATAGAGAGGATATTGTTAGGGATCTCGTCAGTGTAGAGCACATAAATTCTTGACCTGTTTGAGCGAAACCTCCAGTGGAAAGTTAATGCTTGCTCTTTCTTTTAATTTGTGTTCACTCCTATGCGCTAACTCCACTCCCAAATCGCCCAGCTGCCCGTTCTTTTGGGGAAACCTCAGCGTCTTGAAAAATGGCCCTATGCTGAATGTGTGTTAGATGTATGGGTACCGGCGAATTTAATTTCGAAAATAGAGACGTACTCCGTCTATGTCCCGCTTTGTTGTTGTGTTTGCGTGCTGCACTTAGCGCAGTACAGATATCATGTGGGAAACCTGGCACTATATTGGGTGTGAAAGCCTTGAAAGACATGGCAATGCGGCTTTTTCAGGTGGACTTTGCGGCATGGTGGACATTATGTCTGCGGTAGTAGATGTTAACTATTGTTAGCTAATTAACTTTCTAATGTTTAATTTTAGGGCTCAATATTATATTCCAGAGTTGGAGGGCTTTATCATCCTGAGCGAATCCAGTTTTAAAATTTCTATATCGGCATTGTGGTTCGAGATATTGAACGCGCAGTTTTACGCGTAAAATGAGCCGATAACAAAATTGACGCGCGACAGGCGCCGGAAGTGGTATGGCCCCACTGACATTTAGAACTGATATGGCCACGCCTGATATGTAGAAGCCGCAGCTGGAGTCAGCACACGGGCAGTACGCTGAAATCTGTTTGCGCTAAACTCGTGGCCTTGGCAATCACGGCGCTCCGGCATGTAGTCAGGACACCTGTGCGGTGACGGACCCTTCTAACACCTGCACGGTGTTGAGAACTCAACGTTTGATTTCGCTAACTTGCAGGGTGGATGCGAAAGTCACACCTCTATTTAATACGGTCCTCCTTTTTCTAATGCGTTCCCTCACGATCGACATTCCAGCGAATAATCAAATATTAAGCGTCAGCGTTTAGCGCTCTGTGTGAACGGAAATTTTCGCCAGTTATTGTTTTATACTTCTGTACACTGTTTTGATGCGTAAATAGGCATGGGGTCGCCGTAACTTCGGAGCCAACCCTAACTGCTGTCACTGACGGTGACTTCACAAAAAGAGCAGCGAGCTCATCCGCAATGAAATTTCGTCTAATATTTGTTTCCCCTGTTCCCTTTAAGAAATATCAATGTCACAGACGTGCGTATACAAGACAATCTCAGCTTGCACAGTTGCACGTGCCCATGAAAGCCCCCGACAACGTCAAACTGTCTGTTACATCTTCCACTCCGTTTTTCGTCCTGTCCTGGTTTTCGAACGACTTTGGAAGCGCTCCATCTTTCGAGCACGCTGGAGGGGTAAGAAGGGGGGGGGGGGGGGGGGGGGAGAGTGCAGCCGCACGGTGAGAGAGGAGACTCTCCTTTTGCGCCGAAAGCGAACACGCCGAGTTCCCATCAAATGAAGGGTAGGAGAGGAGAGACGCAGCGGCGGCGCGCGTACGCTTTTGTTTCACCTGCCGCCTCCGGAGAAGTGAGGTGCAACAGCAGTAGCAGCAACAAGGACGGCAAAGATTCCACGTCGGCAAGGAGGCTCCAGGGAACAACGAGTAACAGACAAAAAGTGCATAAGTTTATAAAATACGCGAGGGACACATGGGAGGGGGTAGTGCGGCGAGTCTCTGCTCGACTCACTCTCTGAATACGTGCATCGCAGGCTCCGCAGAAGGAAGCAAAGTAGCGGTGGCGAGTCGGCGCATGCAGCAGCAAGCTGCCAGGCAGGCGGGCAGGCACGCACGCACGCGCCGGGCCCGGCGCGTTTATATATCCCCGCAGGTGTCTCGGAGATAAGCCCGAATGCCTGCATCGTTGCGTGTTCCAGACCACCGGTCTGCTACGCGGGGGCATGCCCGCGCCAGCAGTCGGAGGGTCCCTGTCCCGCGGAGCTCCATGCATGGACGCGTTTTTACGAATGCTCCCTCTCCATAACGGCTCCGCTAGCAAAGCGTGTAAACGCCGGGAAAAGAGTGAACGGATGGGGGGTCGAGAAAGAGCGCGCCGTCCATGAAATGCGAGGGAGGTATAGCTTCAGCAAACGAACCGCGGTTTCGGGTGCAAAATGAGGGCTTGAGATGTGCGAACCGCCGAATTCGATGCCCGAAATTTCCGAGTCAAAGTTGTGGAGCGCGTATTTTATCATGACGCCCGAATCGGTGTCTAAAGCGCGAAGGGGTGGTGTTGTCGAGTTAGATACTCCGTTTAGCACTTTCTGCAGATGGCCTGCCCGTTAGCCACGTTGTGTGACGTGCGTAAAAACTAGAAAGCGGCACGTAGCTAGCGTACAAAAAAGTTCGCTGAGGTGAATTAAAATGCAAAATGGGCTTGAATACGTACACTACAGTATGAATACTAATTGCGGTTACGGTACGAGAAGTTCACAGAACGCTATCAATGAGGAAATATGAATTTCGGTAACTAATTCCTTCCTGCGTTATGTTTCATGATAAGCATTCTGTGATGGAAATTTGAATTCTTGCAATTAATTCCTCTCTGCGTTATGTTTCATGGAAAGAATTCCGTGATGGTTTTGTCGGCAGAAAACAAGATAAGTTTAGCAAGATGTTCTCTACAAGTTTTTTGAAACTTACAGCTCTGCCTTAGGAGATTTCGTAGGAATCTCACGCGGGCACACAAATGCAGGAAAAACGGCCAAATGACACGTTAGAAAGTGTTCCGCCTTCATAGGTTTCTTTCATCCACCTGTTCGGGAGCTAAGCTTTAGAAAATTCAGCACTTCACCATTTATTATTGCATCGCCTCCCCTTTTAACCCGATATTACCGCAGCATGAGATCAAGTAAATCACATGCTGATATTGTTAGCGGGTGGAGGCAGATCATCAATATAGGTAGAATTTTGTCGATTTTGCCGATGGTGCGCTTTGTTGTGTACCATTTCTTGATGGTGCACCAGAATTTGTCTGTTTTGTTCTATCACTGACAGTCTTTTATTTCTGGTACCAATTTGAGAACAGGACTTTTTTTTTTTTGGGGGGGGGGGGGGGGTTGCTTGCGCGGGTCATCAGCTGCAGGAAAAACTGTTCTCGTTAGGCAAGTACTCCGTGGACTAATATGAGACGAGACCAGAGGCCGGTTAAATTTATTGAAACGGGTTATGCGTGCAGGGCGGGGAAAAGGAAGCGTGGGAATTAGAGAAACACGAAAAAGCGGCAGATGGAGACACGCCCCATATAGCTGAACATATTGCACATTTGTCGGGTAATTTTCACATTCCTACGGCACGGCACGCACGCGCACGCACACTCATACTCACACGCACAAGCACGCACGCACCCACACGCACGCACAGAAAACGCTAGTACTGTCAGTGGAAACATTAAGTAACGTCTATAAATACAATTTTCAAGGTGCAAAGACGGTGACTTGCTAGATTGTATAGCGTCACCAGTGGCTGTTGTCAGAAGACATTTGAACTGCGTTAAATATTAAGCCAGCTAAAGAAATAGCCAACTGTCAGCGGCAAAAGTTAACTGCCTGCTTAATTGAATCTTTAGCTTTGACAGGCCGCTCACTGTCAGGCCCACTTCGTGGCGTGTTGCACGTTTTGAGCGGGAACTTTGCGGGAGGGTCAAGACGCGGGGTCCGGTGTCTGCTGCCTCGCAGCCTGCCTCAGTCAGAAAGGTGACACTGACTATACTTCAGGTGGCGTGGTATACCTCCCGCGCCGCTTATTACCACCTCCATGGGGACGTACCGGAGCAGAAACAGACGCCTCTCCGCTCCTATCCGGCGGGCACAGAAAGGGGCAGGCGACGGCTACCCTGTATATGTGACGTGCGCTCGTCGATGTGGCAAAGTCGCTCGGATCGAGTTTAACGTCTCCGTTACAATCACAATTCCGGAAACGGATATGACTACATTTCTCAGGGGCAGCTACAAATCTCTATCTGCAATAGAAACCGGAACTCCAATCGTTCAAAGATGGACTGTTCGATATTGCTGACTGGTTTATTATTTGACATCGCTGAAAAATACACGAAGGTGGGCCAAGTGTTACGTTTATTCCAAGATGCACCTAATCACTGTGGCTGAGCCGAGCACGAGTGCTATGAAGCGATCCGTATACCGACTCGCCCAAATTTCCACCCTTGCTATAAAGTCCCAAAAACTCCCCACATTGCGATGGGGCGCTCGCTGCAGTTTGTTATCCGCTTGCAGCAGGCAACGCGCACAGCTGGCGATGGCCTTTTAGTGTTCCACCAAGCGAGCGGGCCTTCGCGGCTACCACAGCGCCACTCGCATGCGGCCATTGCATGCTCCCAGGTTACCGTCGCGTGACAAGCGAGAACGCCTCCAAAGTGGAAGCGGCACCTTCCGTAATAATTAGGGCGCTCGGCTACTGATCCGGAGTTCCCGGGTTCGAACCCGACCGCGGCGGCTGCGTTTTTATGGAGGAAAAACGCTAAGGCGCCCGTGTGCTGTGCGATGTCAGTGCACGTTAAAGATCTCCAGGCGGTAGAAGCTACTCCGGAGCCCTCCACTACGGCACCTTTCTTCCTTTCTTCTTTCGCTCCCTCCTTTATCCCTTCCCTTAAGGCGCGGTTCAGGTGTCCAACGATATACGAGACAGATACTGCGCCATGTCCTTTCCCCAAAACACCAATTATATATATATATATATATATATATATATATATTATATATATATATATATATATATATATATATATATATATATATATATATATATATATATATATATAGTATATATATATATATATATATATTATATATATATATTATATAATATTATAATATATATATAATTATATATATATATAATATATATATATATATATATATATAATTGGTGTTTCCGCCCTCGCCGTTAGATGACGTTCTACGTCACACTTCCGGTATCAAAGGACGTGCTACGTCCACCGCTATGGACGAGGGTGGCGCTGGTGAACACTCTCAAGGTTCGCTTACTCGCAAAACATAAATACCCACGAAAGCAGTAGATTGGACAGCCGTCGCCGTAGCTCAGTTGGTAAGAGCACCGGACGCGATATTCGGAGGTCGTGGGTTCGGATCCCACCGGCGGCATGGTTGTTTTTTCTGCTGGTTTATAGTAATCTTCTTTAAAAACGAATTGATTGACATTAAGAAAAAAGAAGAAAACATTCCCCTATGCACCTTTGTTTCGGTGACTGTTGGCTTCCTTAATACGTTTGTCAAACGAGCCCCTAATTTCATTTTCCTTGTCTACTAATAGCTTAACGGGGGTCTCGGTTCTGGCAGTCTTGATGCCATAGGTAGTATAAGAGGGCTCTCGCACAGTTTCCGCCCTCGCCGTTAGATGACGTTCTACGTCGCACTTGCGGTATCACAGGCCGTGCTACGTCCACCGCTATGGACGAGGGTGGCGCTGGTGAACACTCTCAAGGTTCGCTTACTCGCAAAACATAAATACCCACGAAAGCAGCAGATTGGACAGCCGTCGCCGTAGCTCAGTTGGTAAGAGCACCGGACGCGATATTCGGAGGTCGTGGGTTCGGATCCCACCGCCGGCATGGTTGTTTTTTCTGCTGGTTTATAGTAATCTTCTTTAAAAACGAATTGATTGACATTAAAAAAAAAGAAGAAAACATTCCCCTATGCACCTTTGTTTCGGTGACTGTTGGCTTCCTTATTATGGTTGTCAAACGAGGCCCTAATTTCATTTTCCTTGTCTACTGATAGCTTAACGGGGGTCTCGGTTCTGGCAGTCTTCATGCCATAGGTAGCATAAGAGGGCTCTCGCACAGTTTTCGCCCTCGCCGTTAGATGACGTTCTACGTCACACTCGCGGTATTACAGGACGTGCTACGTCCACCGCTATGGACGAGGGTGGCGCTGGTGAACACTCTCAAGTGCAAAACATAAATACCCACGAAAGCAGCAGATTGGACAGCCGTCGCCGCAGCTCAGTTGGTAAGAGCACCGGACGCGATATTCGGAGGTCGTGGGCTCGGATCCCACCGGCGGCATGGTTGTTTTTTCTGCTGGTTTATAGTAATCTTCATTAAAAACGAATTGATTGGCATTAAAAAAAAAAGAAAACATTCCCCTATGAACCTTTGGTTCGGTGACTGTTGGCTTCCTTAATATATATATATATATATATATATATATATATATATATATATATATATATATATATATATATATATATATATATATATATATATATATATATATATATATATATACATACACATATATACTTCCGTAATTGCGGGTATCCTCTTTTTCCGTGAACCACACGACGTTGTTGCACTGAGGTACGCTTTCAAAAACACCGCCACAGAATGGGGAAGGCGGCTTTTCACCGGCACCAGTCGGCCCCACCTTATATGCTTCCATCAGCTCTTGCCGTCTGTATTTAGGCAGCGGTACTGGGCGAATGGTCGGGACATTACGGCAGTCCTCTGTGCTTTCACCGTTAGGCACGCTATGACCAACACCATTCCTCAGCAAATGCATGAGAAAAAAAAGATGTTTATGACACCAGCGCGAACACATGCTCGAAAATGCAATGACAGCATGTTCCTGGCTATAGGGGAAGCCCGCGAATATACATACGTGTCGCGAATTTATACGCTTCACGTATACTCATCCTCTGAGATATAGAGGGTATTTCGTTTTTGTTCCTTCGTTAAATGCTCGTCAAATATTTAGCACGCTTATTCGCCCGTACGCATGGCTACGTGCTCACACACACTTATCACGAACAACCTACATTCCTCCCCGTTTGGAGCTGGACTTTGGAGGCGACATTGCCACGCCAGTATTAGCCAAATTTATCACACGGCAGAGACGTCAGTGACCGTTGCCTACAGGGCTTCTGCACTCGGACGCTCTGAGCACGTTTTGTATACTGCAAGACAAATGCATTACACACGCAGCATATACACGCTGGGTACATATCGGCTCGCTGATCGTGCCTCAAGCGCGACGCACGTCTTGAGCCGTCCGGGAATAAGTCTCAAGGCCGAGGGCAACACGCAAACGGCCAAACCTGGCTCGGCATCGCTGTAATGCCTGCTGCGACGCTGCGCGCAGAGGCTGCTTTATGCGCCATCCAAACTGATCCCTGCACATGGTGGAAAAAACTTGTTCTCTTTTCATTCTATACCTGCTCTGAATATGACGCGCTGGACGCAGATCTGGTGCGTTGCTTCGATTCCAAATGAAATCCCCACTCTTCCTTCGAACTCGCCGACAAAGGGACATCTTTGCACCACTGGTTTTCCCACACAACAACAACGAAAACACAACAAATTTGTTCTGCAGGGAAGACAAAAACCTGGAGTGTTGATTTCTCTAGCAGCTTTTCTGCTACAGTGTACGAGGGGTCAGCTGACTACGGTATAAATCGTGAGGAAAGGAACAGGGCGGGAAATGAAGGGCACTGCAGAAATACTGAAAAGATCGGGAAGGATCTCGTTCGACGTTGGTTTCATATGAAATCCCTCTGAAATAGAAGGTTTGGTTTATGGTTTACGCAGGTTTAACGTCCCAAAGCGACTCAGGCTATGAGAGACGCCGTAGTGAAGGGCTCCGGAAATTTCGACCACCTGGGGTTCTTTAACGTGCACTGACATCGCACAGTAGACGGGCCTCTGGAATTTCGCCTCCATCGAAATTCGACCGCCGCGGCCGGGATCAACCCCGCGGCTTTCGGGCCAGCAGCCGAGCGCCATAACCACTCAGCCACCGCGGCGGCTCAAATAGAAGGGAAATATCAGTAATACACGACGGGTTATATCTCAAGCTGAGTAGCATAATGCCAGACACTTGAAGTGTGCGTAATTAAAAACTGCAGAGTGACCAAATGTCAGCTATCTACGCGGCACTCCAACCCTCAACTCTGAACAGCACGAAACTTCAGTTCGTCGTCGTGCGCTGCTGCGCACTTTACTCTACCCGTCTTATCTTCATCAGCTAGTCTTTCCCGCGGAAGCAAAACTCTCAGGTATATCATGTGAAATAATGGTTACAAGCTTTCGAAAGCCAAAGCTACACCTACGCTATCAGGCACGTCAAAGTGAACGCCTCACTCAGCAATGATCCTTCCCAGATCGAACTAACTGCGGCCAATTGGAATGCAAATCGAAACCACGTTCCCGGACGCAGAACGCCATAGCCAGTCGCTTTCTGGGGGCTTCACACCACGGACCGACAGCTCGACTCCAAGCAAGTGCTCCCTCCTTCCATCCAACTCGAAAAACCGTATGCAACCAAGCTTCGCTTACGGCGCGTCAACCCTTCTGCCTGTTTTACACTCGTTTATTTTCGTCTTGATAGCAGGTCTGGCCTCAAGTCGATGGTGTTAAATAGGTATATGACTACTGTGTACTTATTTTGTCTTCCAATCGTCAACACAGTGGCTGCACGCAGCCAAGGGTCTTGTAAATCGCATGCGTGCACATGTGCTGTGCCCGCAGTCTGAAGCGGCACCTTGGACACGTTAAATCACTCGTTGAATGAAGACATCGCCCATTTTATGCCGCCGTGAATTATACTGCTTGAAGGCCGTGTTTCCGGTTTTGAATGGCAGCCGGGGGCCAATTCGCTCAGATCTGCTGCATAGCGATACTGCGCGCACTGAAGGCAGGTCACTGCAGGGAACCTGCGCTAAAGGCGTCCATTTCGGCCACAGCGCCGTCACACACAGTGTTGGCCGTAGTTAGCGGGGGGAGCTTGGACGAAGACGCGCAGTGCATACACGATATACCTGCTCGAGCGTATCTGAAGGCACGAGCGTCCGCGCTTGGCCTAAGACACAGACAGCGTGTTTCTGCGTGATTTTAGGACTGGTCAGGTTAAAACCAGCAAAGTGTCATTTCTGTGCGGCTGGTCGGGTGCAGCAGTGAGGAACGGTGTATCAGTCATGCGCGTTCCTGTCAAATCACAATGCGGCTTTACACTGGTCGCGATTCAAGTCGCCCCAGTACCGAGAATTGTTTCCTCGGCCAGGGTGTCTGGTATGTAAACACGAGGACATTGAGGCCGACATTCATCATTTACTGTGGGACTGCCCAGCTCTCAAGCCTACAAGGATCCGGCACCTGAATGTAGCGGGTCTTTCATCAAGCAACCCTGCTTCATACATTGCCTGGACGCAGGGACCGTACCATCGTTCTCTACTGGACTTCATCAAATCAGCTAGCCTTTTTCCATTCATTTAATCTCTACTACATCATTCATCACACCTTCACCCATCATTGATGCCCTGGGGCAATAAATTTCGCTTAAAAAAAAAAGTCGCTTTCAGCTGTGGGGCTCTGGAACAATGGCAGCTTGCCTTGACAGCCCAAGTTTTCTTAGACGACCATGGAGCGTGAACTCCCGGCCAGCTCGCTGTCAGCACAACGATTGGTCTTAATAACAATGCTGGAACATGTTTCATGTCTCGCCTAGGGACGATACTTTTATTTGCCGTAAAGTGCGCAGCCCCAATTCGCCGCCTTCGTAGATAGCATCGCCGAAGCCACTGCAGGCAAGTACGCATGCAAATCTGTGTGCTACAGGCGTGAGCAAAGGTGGACAGATTACGCGAACTGCTAGAACTGCATGCCAGCGATGTCAGACGGCGCTGTGCTAGCTGTTGTCGGCACAGGGCGCCCAGCTTAAGCATGCTAGCCTGCTTGGAACACACTTGCATCGGACTCGGATTCTTCCATAGAAAAACAGCAATCCCCACCGTGTGAGTGGTCTGTCTAGTTTTGCGCCTGCACAGCGGGGTACGAGTGCCTAGCGGACAAATTTTCTGGACACCGAGCATGGAATGCCTCGGACTTCCTCGTATGCGACAGACAAGAGATGTATAGCCAAGCGTCTACCTGAAGACGTTAACTGGCGCGTATGCGTTTTCGTCAGTGCTGTGGCGCAATCTGAGAAGCTAGATCTTGGCTCCCTGTGGCACAGGCAGCTTTTATAGATAAAGATGCGAGAGTTGCAGCCTGCATCGGAGAAAGTGTCCGTCCGAGCAAGTTTCATTGCGCATTCAAGAACGCTTAAGCCGCCTTTCACAACCTATTCGCACGTTATTACATTTAGCAGCAGATGAACAGGAGCACGTGCTACTTTACCTACTACTTCTTTTAACAGTATTACTCCCACGCACGTCACCAAGATTTTTTTGTCTTTCGGGATCGAGCACGTATTGTTATGTTGTTATGTTATTATTGTTATGACGATGATTCTGTTACTAGATTCATTCCCAGCTTTTAGCTAACTTCAGAGGCCACAGAACAAAAGAGGACAAACACTTGACTTCCACGAGTGCAGAACAAAAGGACAGAGCATGCATAACAAACAAATCACGCACTCCGTACGTCCGAAAAATAGAAAGAAAAAAAACTGAAAAGAATAGGCCCGAAGTCAGCTAGACGATGAAGCAAAGCGAATGACGGCAGTCAGAAATAAACGAGCATCCCAACTCAACGCGCAGCGCAGTGGCGTGTGGTGCGGGCCAACTGTTGCCGCCGCTGCCTCCGGTCGCGCCACGGGTGCGACCATAAACCGAGCGGCGGGGTATCACACGCCGCCCATTTGTCTGTGACGAGTCGGCTCGGCCGAGCCATTATGCATTTCGGCGGCGCCGGACGGCGACGAGGCAGAGAGAGGGGGGGGGGGGGGGGGGGGGGGAAGGACAGCGTCCGTCCGGATAAAGCTGCGCCGCCGCGGCTCTCCGTGGTACGCGCGCGCAAAACAGAAAAGCGGACACAGCGCGCGCGCAACTGGCCTCGGAAAGCGCTCGCCAGGTGAACGGCGCCCGCGCGGCCGTGAAACCGCGACGCATGCAGCGAAGCCCCCTCGCCCTGCTCCTCCTTGCAGCTCTTTCTTCCCCCGCGCTGCAGAACAACCTGAAAGCGCCGTCGAACGCGCTACGATAAGCAACCACGCGCCGTCGCCGAAACAAAGAGGGACGCGACGAGGGAGGAAGCCAAAACAAAAGGAAGGTGCAAAATGAAAAGAAGGCTCGGGAGAGCTGCGGCCACAGTTGGCGCTCTTCTTTAATGCTTCATTTTTTTTTTTGTGCGTTCAAAACGGCGCCATACACCGGTGCACTCTTCCCGTTCAAGCTTCCTTTCGTCTCTTTCTTTTTTTTTCTTTTATTAGCCGCCCCGCGCTTTCTATCGCTCAAGCGGCTGCTCTTCCAGCGGCGTCGGCGGCGGTGGCAGCGGCTCACCTCCCTCCACCGCCACCACCCGCTGAATGGTGCCGCTGCGCGAGTGGCGAGCGGAGGAGGCCTTGTGTTTTAGCTCACTCCTGGCTCCGCTCGTATTTGGCTTCGGTATACAGCGGCAGAGAGATGAGAGGGAGGTCCGGGGGGAGGGGAGGGGGGGGGGGGGGTGCAGCGTGGCTGCTGTCTGCGGCGTTCGCAGCGGTCGCTTTCATGAAATGGCTCACGGCGGCGGGCCGCTGGACAGGTGGTTCTCCTTTTTCTGTTGTTCCGCTTCTTCCTGTCATGCGCCAAGTGCGCCAAGTGCTCGACTCGCCTTGTGTATATTTTCTCCCCCTTTAATCGCCGCGCACTCCCAGTGTTGTGGTGAAACTGTCCTCCTTGCTCGAACTCTCGCGATCCTTCACGCTTCCTTTCCGGCATCGCTCGACGGTGCAACCTCTCGAGTCCGCTGTGTGCGGCGACTGACCGGCGATCCACTGGCGAGGCAGGGTGGACGTTGCGGTCCTTCGTTCAGGGAGCACGCGTCCCGTCCTGCGCATCCTCCGGGGCCGTCGACTTCCCCAGTCTTCGGGCAGAGGTTAACGAGACATGACTTCCGGCCTGCGCTCGTGGGGGCTTCGCAGGAGCGCCACTCTCTCGCCGCGGGCGGTTTGAACCGTTGTCACCATAGCGCGCTCTCGCACTGTTTCCCCCGTTGTTTACCGTTGCCGCCACATGACGCAAGAGCGTAAGTGGCAACGCGAAACTCGCGAGTCTTCACTGTTATGAAAAATAGTGAAATAAATCGCGGTTAACCCGTTTATTTATTGAGCAATCCTCCACTCGACGTCGACCTTCTCTGAGGATTGTTTTGCATCCGAAAAAGTGTAAGTAGTCACAGGGATGGATCTAGGGATATACCTCCGGGACAGGGCGGTAAAGGGGGAAAGTCCTATTAGTGCAATGCGTCTGTAAAAAAATGGGGACTATGGTGGCTTTAGCATAGGAAGTTTATCCCTTGTGGGAATCAAGCAAGCTCAGTATTGTGCTGGAGCTCGGTATTCGCGATCCTCCGGCATAATCCACTCAAGGTGCGCCCGCGATGTTCGCCTCCCTATGCGATCACTAATGCGAGTGCTTGATCGCATTGCTGGATCGTATGTGAGTGCTGGATCAGGGAGTTCCCGGGCAACGGATCTCCATGCACAAATTGAGCGTCACGAGCGCATAGCGCAAGTTTATACATCACGGAGATACTTGCGCACGCTCTCATTTGGGCGAAACTCATAAAATAAATGCGTAACATATAGAATGTGGTATGGTGTACGGCTATAAACATAATCGTGCTATCCTTTTTTTTGCTTATGTGTACTCTAATGCTGTCTCTTGTTCCCCCGAACCTCTTGCAATAACAACTACAAGGGCCCAGTAGGCATCTGAATAGATAAATTCTGAATAAATGCGTTCTGCCAGCCCCCTTGAAAGCCCAACAGCACAAAAGGAGAGATCAGTGGCTCGCCACTCAAAGGGGAGCGTAATTCGAGGCGCCAGATGAGCAGCGGTATTGTGTTTCTGGACTTAGCCTCAGCTCATCCTTTCGCACTATTCATGAGTACTCGCCGCTGGCCTTTCGCAGTGGCCTGTTAGGCCACTGCGAAAAAACAGCTCGAAGCCAGAACGCACATAGGGAGCTCGGTCTTGTCTCCTTTGCTTTCTTATTGTTTGAACAGCGCTGGCTTTGAAAACGAGTACAGGACTAGATGGGAAACACACATCTAGTCCTTTCATATATTCCTTTCCCCGTTACATGTCTGCGTATCACTACACAGACACGGACCCTGTCGGGCAAGACACACAGGACCTCCCTTTAATCAAGTGGAAAGAACGTGCCCCGATGATAAAGAAACAAAAAAGCCTGGGTGGCCTAAGGGTAGCGTGTGTGAATATAGCGACCTAAGGGCAACAAGTCCGATTCTCATTAAATTATCCCTATATTCGTATGAGGGCAATTAATTTACTGTACATTCTTACATGTCGTAATGAAGTTTGAGTCGTGATGCAACCTTATAATCACAATTTATGCAATGTTTCAATCACTTTTAAATTCTACAGCGGCACGTGTGACGTCACGACCCTGTCGACTAATCCGGATTTTCTCGACACATACGACGCCTAGTTCTCCGCTTAATGGGGCTCTTAAAGGGGCTCTGAAACACCTTCCTGGGAGAGCACATCAAGTCGTTCAATCACTTCATTGGGTTGTCATGAACACCTGAGCCTAATCATACACTTCTACACGCAGCAGAGAACTCAGAATTGCGCGAGAAAGTTGGCGAGCCCTTACCGGCGACTTTTTCATGCTCGGACCCTCCTCCGTCGATCTCATCTGCGTATACAATTTGAGAGATGGCTATTGGGTAGATTCTTTCAGACGTCAGGCAGCTACCGCAGCCGCGGCCAATAAGACACGTAGCTTCGGCGAGTCAGGAAGCTCTGCCCCAGGAGGTAGGGCCGGCGGAGGAGCGGCCGGCCTTCCAGCGTGCGAAAAGCGACAAGAGGAGAGGGAAAGGCGTGAAGACGCTGAAATTCAAATTCTGACTACAGATAACTCAGCTTCTACAAAGCGCATTAAAAATTTCTTCCTGTAATTCGTGCATCGGCATGCTTTAACATCCCAGGCATACTGAAACTTTATTAGAGCCCCTTTCACAGCCCATTTGATGCTATCGCGTTAATACTAACTGACGCAGTTTTAGCTCTTTTGACTTGTCTCCGAGCTGTTTTCCCGACATCATCTTGCACAAGATTTCAACGGAGGCGAGAGGCAAGGCATCATGTGGTCGAAGTCAATACGGAGCCCTCTAGCTGGCAGAACCGTGTGGCATCTCAAGCGGGTAAAAATTGATATAATGCTATGTTATGTGCTATACTACGGAAATGACATGTTCATTTACGTCTCGCTTTTTTTTAGCAATAAAAAAAACATTCGCCCTCTTGAAAAAGCAGCCAGTCGTTCGTAATGTATTCGGTATCTTCCGCAGCCGTCTGTGTTCTCTAAACGCTTTCGAGGAGGAAGCCACGCCGTAACACAATAAACGGCGTTTCAGTTAAGGTCGACGAAAATGATGTTGATCACTCTCGTAAGCCTCGCTAGGAAGGAACGATGCCCAGATCACTTGAAATCCATAACTACTTTCCAGAATGTCAGAAAAGTTTCCTGGCACACTTGTTCGACTGCCTAGCGGTCTGCATGATTTATTTATTTCGCAATACCCCCAAGGGTATTACATAAAGGGGGGGGGGGGGAGAGATGGTTGTACAAGGAGGGAGGCCAGAATTTCTGAGTATCGCTGAGTGAAAAATGGCGATGAGCATGCAGTGCATGAGCACGACGGATGTATTCTTGGTACAGGTGCTTCTAATATGAGAGGAAACAAACTTCGAGCATTCAAATAATGATTGCTCTGTAATTTTGTGGTACAAGCAGACTTTCCTGTTTTCTAACCAGTTTTTCTTCTGGCGTATAATATCCAAACGTCATTTTAAAGTTAAGTAGAGAAATAACCGAATGCTTCGTATTTTCGTGCAGACTGGTTGATCTCGTTCATTATAGAGGGACCTGTACGTGGCGCTCATTTTCCAGCTTGTAATTATGGCCGGTAAATGAAGCTGTTTTCTGCTGATTTTTTTTAACCGCGCCTAAGAGAAAAGCTGCAAGTTAATTGGGCTTCATTTTGCGACTTTTCGAACGAATATAAGAACTGTAAACAGATCAAGAAAAGCTTGTGAACGTACAATAGGGCTTAAGTTGATGGATCCCTACTCAATTCTTCTTTCGCTCCTTCAATTAGCTTCAGTGACAAGGGCGATCATTTAGCGAGCGCCTGTAAACTAGCATCTGTCATGCGGCTGTAGCCGTCTTTGGCACTCTGACGACTGATGCAGTTCTACGATGGCATTTTTTTTTAGTTCTCTCCTGGCGAGTGTATTTAATATCATAATCATCTTTCAGGTCTCGGCTAATAGTGTTACGCGACGGCTTATTGTATTTCTATATTATTGGTGTCTGAAACATTATCTAACTCCTGCGTGAAAATGTCATGTTCTGTTAATAGTTCGCATTTTTATTAAACTATTCTTGGAGAGCTGTTGCATGAAACCGTCATGCAAGGAGGGGGGGGGGGAGGCAGTCAGGCTTGCCTCAGAGCAGCTTTCTCTCCCTGCTCGCTGCAATTTTACCGGCATAAAAATGCAAAATAAGCACTGAATTGAATTTACCCACTCTACTTGGAATCCTGCAGTAAAGAAAAAGTCAATGGCTCGTTTCTCTCGGGTTGCGAAGATTGAGGTGCCGTCGGGGATTATGTCGAGCATTAGTTTTAGCCCTTACCATTTTTTTTTCTAAGGAGCGAAAGTTGGACAGTAAATGTTTGCATTAACCAACAGCCAAGACGAACGTCTGGACAATGTATTGGAAGGAGCCTCAAATAAAGAAGACCAAATAAGAATGCCGTTTGCTGTAACACTGCTTCATGCTTACTCAGATCATGCTCGAGAATTAATCCTGGTTTCACGAACAATAGCGCAACGAAACGCAAAATTTCCCGCAGTTTCAACGACGGTAAGTGAAGTCGGCGAAAAGGAAGATCTGATGCTTACACGTCGCGACAGCCTTTTTGCCTATCCACATCTGCTTCCTTCCCTAAGATTTACACCCTTGAATTCAGTGCCCTTCTGCTCGATTTCATTCGTGAAAGGTCATTTATAGTCTAGATACAGGATGTTTCACCTAAGACTTTACACAACCTTTACATATAGGCTTTTTGCGTTGCAAGCGCGCTTTGTTCGACATAGCACTATAAGCTTTGTAGTACATCAGAATACATCGAAGACGTGCTAACTAGCAGGCTGGCTGGCTAATAATACTGAATAGTTAACTTTTTAATTATTACTGTTAGGCTACTTAATTACTGAGAGGCTTTTAGCCCACCGTAAGTAATATCTATATCAGTTTATAGAATTTCAAAAACGCAGTCACCCTCGGCGCTGTGGGCCAACAAATTTTGGCTGTTTCGGCGAGTTACGTACACTGGAGGGGTTGCTTCTCCTGAAGGCTTCTCGAAAGCGCATGCTATTTTGGAGAGATGTAGCCAAAAATTTCTGGGACACAGTGCCGGGGACAACCGCGCTTTCGAAATTCTAAAAAGTGATATGGATATTACTTACCGGGGGGGGGGGGGGGGGGGGGGGCTGCACGCTTCTCAGTAATTAAGGAGCCTAAGAGTAACAGCTAAAAAGTTAACTACTCAATTTTAGTTAACCAGCCTGCCATAGTTAGCACGCCTTAGCTGTATTCTGATGTACTACCCCGCTTACAGTGCTATCGCGAAAAAAGCGCTCTTCTAACTCAGAAAGCCTATTTTAAAAACTTGTAAAGTCGTAGGAAGAAACCCTGTGTAAGAGTTGGACTACTCGGTTTTTATTTTTAGAAAGTTCAGCGGACTTCGGTGTGTTTGGCTCCAAAACCAGTTTTCAGATTTTATCGGCGAATAATAGTTCCTATGAATGAGTCAGCGGTTTATTAGGCCGATATAATAAGGAAGTATTCTGCGGTCAAAAGTCACTTAGAGTTTTCCTTGGCTTTTTAGAGCGCAGCTCTTAAGCACCCTTTCGTGTGTTGAGCCGCGTGGCCGTCGGCGTAACCGAGAGGACGAAAGTACCTTCGCTCGCTCATAGATGGCGCCAGAGTGGTGGCGCTGAAGCGATTAGGAGTTTTAGGGGCGCAGTGCGCACCGTCGTCCATCACCACTGCATGAGCAGAGGCAGGGTGGCTGCGGGAGGGGAGGCCTGTCTGCGGCGTCACGCGCCCACGTGTATCCACGCGCTGCCTCCTCGCAGTGGCGAGCGGTGGTGCGAAATGTGCTGCACACTAACTAACGCACAACTAACGCGTAACTAACACACAAATTATATGGTACTTATATTCGGATACAACTCAAGGACTCAGCGACAGATGCCCTCCAGCCAAAGGCGTGGACGGATTTTCATGACGCCGCTGTTACTCTGGCTGGACCGTGGTTAACCTCCTTTCATTTACCACCCCCTGCGATGTCACGCTATCAGGCCCAATGGGCTTAACCACGACGTCATGAGAACGGGTCAACGTCATGAAAATGGGTTGACGCCGTTGGCGGGTGGGTCTAATTTGAGGGGTATCTGCCACTTCGTTCGCGAGTTGTATCTCACTGTAGAGCTGAGCACATAGTTGTGCACATAATTCATATAACGGAAGTTAAACGATGGAGCCGTCAGGCGAAAACGCGAGTAGAGGTTTACTTCTAAAGTCTGGTTTGTTACAGGGGTGTATTTATGAGTCACTCTAGGCAAGAGTGGTCGGGGAGGGGGGAGGGGGCGTCTGTTTCAGCCATGCATTTTTTGAAGTATTTTCGTTGAAGAAATGTTGTGCTGGAGCAAGCGAGAGGGCGGGGCATTCCGTGGTCTGCGTGTCGACGGCAGAGCTATATCGCTAAACCGTCGCGGTAGCCGAAAACCTGACGCTTTTTCCTGACCAACGTTTACACGTCAGTGTCATTACGTGCTTTGGAGAAACCTACTCCCCCAACTTCCTGCCCTAAGCAGGTTATGACAGTGAACAAACAGCGCTTCGCTAGCAGACGCCGAAGAGTTGAAACCTCCTTGTCTGCAAAGGCGTGTAAAGTAGCAGAGCAATTCTTCAAAACGCACGACTTCGCTACTTAACCTGCCCCTGGCTTCCTAACTTTGTTAATTTTCTCCTTTGACTGAGCGCCACTTCTCAAAAAGCAGCCAGCTGTGACGAGCTATCAGTGACAGTGGACTTTTTTCGGTCAATTCTTAGATATCTCAGAGCGCACCAAAAGTGTGACTGAATTATGTGGAGTTAAACCTCAATAACACGATGTTGGCTGGAGCAAAAAGTGATTTCTCATAAATTAGAACAGCGTAAACGAAATAGAAAGAAAACCTTTCAGGAACAAACTGACAGCCGAGGCAGGAGTCACGGATTTTGAAAACCAAGCCATGATAGTTAGCTAGGTATTGAGTTATCGTATACTAATTAAAATTTTAAATAGCACAGTTTGGCGGTTAGGGCCACTTCCGAGTTCGTAGCCGCGGACAACACGACGGTACATTAGTTTCTGAAACTAAGAAGTGTTTCTCTAAAGCCGTGCAGTGCAAGGAAATCTGGTGCGTTTCTTCCGGCACAAAACCGACACTGAACGCCTATGAATGCTCAGGAACTTCAGTGCGAACGCGAAGTTCGCTGGTGACGTATTCCAGTATGACATACAATCTTTTTTTTTCCTTTCCTTTGCTGCCGTATGCGCCTATAGAGCAACGCTGTGCACACTGGAACGAAACAGCGCGAAAACACGGGACTACAAAAAGGCATAGACAGAGCGCTGTATTCGCGCTGTTTCCTTCCAGTATCATGAACCAACTAGCCCAACAATCGTCCCTTTTAAAGCTCCGCAGCTGTCTCAGAATCTTCGCATCTTACCAGAACGAAATTTTCTTGAAGTGCGGAGATTCCCTAAAGCTGTAGAGCTTTCCTTTGTGGCTGGGCTTATGTATAGTTGCTAAGAGCTCCAGTGAAGTTCTTTTTGTTTCCTCTCTGCCGTCATGTTTACACCAATGATGACGAAGGGTTTCACATTTAGAGACACACTTGCATGAGCCCCCATGCACACACAATAAATACAAGTATGGACCACAACGAGGGCAGTGAGCCCGCTGTTCGTAGGTGTGGATAACTCAAGTCTCGCGTGCTCAAATCGGGGCATGTTTCAGCTGCGACTGACGCTCAGTGCGAACACATCCCCCTTCGCCTGGCGCCCTACCATGCATGGCCTGCACCACGCCAATACCCAGTCGGCGTCCAGCGACGACACCTTATTTGGAGCCTTGGACCCGACACCGCGCGCACCGTCTTCCGAAGCGACTCATGGGTGGCAACCTTCTGAAGCCACTGCAACAGAAGCGCGCGGCAAAAAAATTTACGAGCCGTACCATGCGGCCAGGCTACACATCAGCGAAGGGAACAACGTCCAATCGACAGATGACTTCTTCGTACTGTACCAGACACGCGTCGCCCCGCGCAAACTCTTGTTTTCCAAGGTTCCTGGCTGCTCCATCGATACCCTCGTATCTGGTGGATTCCCCAATACACATATCGGACTAAGGAATTGACGACGTAGGACCTCGTCGGGGCGCGCGAGCGCCAACTGCAGGCACAAATAAAGTTTGCTCCAATCCAATCCTTGAGATATGGTTGTACAAAAAGAAGCAAGTATTTCTGAAGTCAAGGTCGAAAGGGGGGAGTCTCGACTACTCCATCATCAACACCATGTTGAGAGTCACTGGAATTGCACCCTCTCTATACTCCATCCCGTAACTAATTTGCAGCAAGCCGCCGCGGTGGCTGAGTGGTTATGGCGCTCGGCTGCTGACCCGAAAGACGCGGGTTCGATCCCGGCCGCGGAGGTCGAATTTCGATGCAGGCGAAATTCTAGAGGCCCGTGTACTGTGCGATGTCAGTGCACGATAAAGAACCCCAGGTGGTCGAAATTTCCGCAGCCCTTCCTACGGCGTCCCTCATAGCCTGAGTCGCTTTGGGACGTTAAACCCCCATAAGCCATAACTTGCAGCACTACCAAAGGGCAGAGACCTCATCAGCCAATCAGGAGAGCGCGTTAAATGTTTCTCCGCGCCTAGTCGGCTGCCTGTCGTCTGCTCGTGGCGTACACAGATATTTTTAGAAAGGAGTATACATCGACGCTGTCTACGTACCAAAAGAGTAAGCGTGTTTACGTTCGCTAAACACTAGCATTTTGCTGGAAGTTACGCCATTTGTCACATTTGCCCCTTTAGTTCAACGTAGGCAAACTGAGGCTCAACGATAAGCTCAGCCTAGTAGCGCCATCTGGTTGTTAGAAACAGAAGCAAATTCGTCAAAAACCGACGGTTCTCTTTAGGACTACAAGTGGCAGTATCGTAAACAAAAAACACAGCAAATCTATCGCTCATTCGTTTTCTTATAGGCAAGATGAGACGAAGCGAAAGCTTGGTGCCCCATTTACGGCCAGTGAACGTACTCCAAACGGCAGTGACAACGACGAATTTAGTCCGCGACGAGGGACCCTGCTTCGATGAGGGACCCTGCTCGCTAAACTCGGGAAACAGCGTATGTAACGCGAGCGTACGTTAAGGTTCGATATGAAATAGGAGCATGCACACTCTAAAGAATACTGTCCCATATGCACCTATGTTTTTATATTGGCACTACTTTCCACAGCATCAGAACGTTGCCTATGCACTCATTTCAATACTGGTCACACACGCCGCGGCACTGAAAATGTCAGTCGCGGCCGCCGCGTTGGCTTAGTGGTTATGGTGCGCGGCTGCTGACCCGAAAAACGCAGGTTCGATCCTGGCCTCGGCGGTCGCATTTCGATGGAGGCGAAATGCTAGAAACCGGCGTACTGCGCGATGTCAGTGCACGTTAAAGAACCCTTGGTGACTGAAATTATCCGGAATCCTCAATTACAGCGTCCCTCACATCTTGGGGTCGCTTTGGGACGTTAACCTCCGTAAACCGTGCCAGAACTCCATACATGTCATAACCGGCACGCTTGCTGCGCCGTTGCGTCTTGCTCGGCACGGCAGTGCGGCTGCGCCCTGCGTGATGGAGCGCGCGTTTTTGCCGTGGTACTCAGTGCTTCTACAGAGAAACTAAACTAACCCAAGCAGCACAGGTCATCGGCCCAATATTTCAACAGGATGGTCCCATCCTGGTCCTTTGTAGGGCCAGCTTTGCCAATACAGTTCCAATGTTGGGCCAATCACTTGTGCTGCTTGGCAACGTTACGTGCAGCGGAATTTTGGACAACTCCACTTCACGATTACTGACGAGAAAAAGGAACAAAGGTGCGGCGGACTATAACAAAAACGAAAGAACACTGCCAGAAAGTTTGTGTCGTCAGTTTTGGAGCTTGGGCTGCCGAACAGGCTTCCCACTTTTTCCTCGCTTGTCGCGGGTCGTGAGCAGAACACCACCGCCTGAAACGCCTACGTGTCAACGTCCCGAGGTCCCCGAGCAACGTGCTTGAACTTTCATGCTCCGCTTGCTATGGGTTCAGAGTGTCACGGGGCGCTCGACTCCAGCTTCCCGCATTTTTTTTTTATCTTAAACATTTTCGCGCGTAGGAGGAAGACCGAGAGAAAGATAGAGGAGGGGAAAGTGTGAAATGTGCTGCAAACCCAAACCCTGCCACTTTGCAAGATGAATTAATTGCTACTGCAAATATACCTCTTTAAATAAAAGTACAACGAAAATTGAATGTTAAAATAAAAAAAACTCACAGGATAATTACGATACTCGTTAATGCGTTATTACAGCGCATATTTTGCGGGTGATTTCTGCTTTCAAAGGAAAAAAAGTTTTCTTATGTTTTTACGTTAAGAAAAGTATTGACTTTTTTTTCAGACTGCACATATTTTACTCTTTCATTTATTTTATTTATTCATATTGTTCGTAAGATTCGAAGCATGTCTTCGCTTCAAAGAGGGTTCTTCAGAGTGACGAAGGCCGCCTTGTGTGGCCTGTGAAATGAGCGCTAATATATACGCTCACTGTCGTACAAAGCTCGATCCCAACCCTCCAGATTTGTGCCATATTCGCAATGGCGTACTTCGCTGTCACATTGTATATTTGTTTTATTTATTTACAGAAACTTCCGTGTCATTTGGGAGGAATTTCAGTGTAGGCATCTAATAAAAAAAAACAATGACAAATACAAGATTTTTATCGTATATGAGGTTTAATGTCCAAAAACGACTCGACTATGAGGGCTATGAGGGACTATGAGGGTTCCGGATAATTTCGACCACCTGGGGTTCTGTAACGTGCACTGACATCGCACAGTACACGGGCCCCTAGCATTTCGCCTCCATCGAAATGCGTCCGCCGCGGCCAGGATGGAACCCTTGTGTTTCAGGTCAGCAGCCGAGCACCATAACAACATAAATGCAAGAAATCAGACAGTTAATAAGATTTAAAAAGCTAAGTAATGAAGGAAAAGGCGGAAATATAAATGTTCATATAATTATGCCATTTATCAACGTATTGACTATCTGGAAATCTGCGCACGGACCCATCCAAGTTATTCTGCTGGTTTAAATAATTCACACCACGTGATTCACTTCTTATAAATAACGACTGAAAAGGCGGAAATATTAATTCCATTATAATAAGGCTATTTATCCACAAACCGACAAGCTGTCAATTTCCGCAGGGACCGATCCATCTCATTGTACTGGCTTAAACAATTCACATATTATTCACTGCTTAACCATTTCGCATGTGGTTTCAGTGGGATGATGCCAAATGGGTTAGTACGCCAGGTAGTGTGTGTGATAAAGCAGATAAATATAATCACGTGATATTGCTCCAACACGACCAACACCGATGGTCAACCGGTGAAAGAGCTGTTACTATAGCCGGTCCGGAATTGTTCGAGGATAGAGCGATGACGCTTTATTCGTACGACTGAAGCTGCCGTTTTTGCTCCGGTGCCGAAGAAAGTAATTGAGCCGAAGCATGAGCGAGCTGCTTTAGAGAAGGGGCAGCATAGCTCACACAGACGCGGTTTAAACGCGTGGGAAAGCAGAAGGAACACTTCGTTAATGATCTTGACATACAGGCCATAGTTGGAAATTGAAATGCCCTGTTCTGAAAGAGAAAAATAACTGCGGACCGTGTGCGACCTATTAGTCGTGACCATTAGAAAAGTCCAGAGGGAGCGCTGAACTCGCATTTGAGAACGACGACGCGCAGAAAGGGCGGAGTGCTCGGGGCATAAGCCCGTCGGTTCCGTGGAGGGCAGGCGCATTTTCTGGGCTGTTATCCGCGGCACACTCCCTTCCGAAGACATACGTCGACAATGTATTCTCGCCTTCTTCCCGTTCCTTCTCATCGGTTTTGCCTTATTTGGCTGTCATATATCACGCGATAGCATAGAAGCCTCGCTGGGGTGAAAACCCGGCGACCGCCGTGGTCACACCTGGCAGGTGGCGAAACCTGCCACCTGCCAACTGTCCTCCTCTCCTCCTCACCCCACGAGTCCCCTCCCTCCCATCCTGTCCATCTGCACTTGTAGGGGAGAGGAGAGAGACGCCGGACTAAGAATGACTAAGCTCATGTGAAAATGGCTAAGACTTGCGCAGCAAGAAATTAATATATAGAAGGGATCAGAATAATTGAATCAGAAGTGCAATAGAATGAAGAAGGGTATAGAATTGAAAGTCGAATATAATCAGAGTTGGGATAGATTAGAGAGCGAAAGAAAAATGATGTCGCATTCCTTCCTCATCAATCCAATTGAAGCATCTAAATTTTTTAAAATTTTCTTTGACAAAAGGCTGCCGCATTATACTCGCGGGTGTCATTTCGGCCGGGTGCTGGTAGACTTCTTTAGCTGCACATGCTTCTAGTTTTACAGTGGCAGCCATTTTTAGGAGGGCATACGCCGTGGACGCACCCGAAGCTAATAGAAAAGTCTCGGCGCACCCAGCGGGCGCGCGCTGAGCGGGTTCGCAGGGCGCTCAAAAGATGGCGCTGGCGGCGCTCGCTAGGTTCCTAGTGGCACATCAACAGGACCAGATGGTATCCCGATTATGTTGATAAAGAAGTTAGGACCAAAATCCAAGCAAACATTAATACAGGTAGTGAACAAAATGATAGTGGATGAGAAAGTCCCCGATGAATGGCGATTAAGTAGAATGAACATGATATATAAGGGAAAGGGGGACAAAGCAGACGTAAGTAACTATCGCCCCATAACAGTGACGTCTGTGGTTTACAGGGTGGTGATGCAAATTATAAAGGATAGACTGCAGGCTTGGGTGGAGAACGAGGGGGTGCTAGGGGAACTACAGAATGGGTTCCGGAAACAAAGGAGGTTGGAGGACAATCTATTTTCATTGACACAGTGTATAGAAATTGCGGAAAAGGAACATAGGCCCTTATTGCTAGCATTTCTGGATATTAGGGGAGCCTATGACAACGTTACTCAGGAGCATTTGTGGGACATATTGGGCACATTGGATGTGGAAAATGGAGTAATTAATCTTTTAAAAGATATATATAGAGGTAACAGAGTGCTCATAAAATGGGAAAAAAATGTATCAGGGCCTGTAGAGATACAGCGGGGGCTTAGACAAGGATGTCCTCTGTCCCCTTTATTGTTCATGTTGTACCTGCAAGGTTTGGAGGCCAAGCTAGAGGGGAGCGGACTAGGTTTCAACCTATCTTTTTTCAAGCAAGGGGAATTGATTAAACAGACATTACCGGGACTAATATATGCGGACGATATAGTGATAATGGCTGACAACAAGGAAGACCTGCAGAAGTTGTTAGACATATGCAGTACAGAGGGAGATAGATTAGGCTTCAAGTATAGTAAGGAAAAATCTGCAGTCATGACATTTAATGAAGAGGGCGGCGAGCATAGAATACAGGAGTTCGTGCTAAAGGTAGTGAATGAGTACAAGTATCTTGGGGTGTGGATAAATAACAGTGTTGAGTATCTGACAGAGCATGAAAAATATGTAATGAATAAAGCTAGTAGGAATGCAGCTGTCATGAAAAATAGGGCACTGTGGAATTACAATAGGTATGAGGTGGTAAGAGGGATCTGGAAAGGGGTGATGGTCCCTAGCCTGACATTCGGGAATGCGGTCCTGTGTATGAGGCCAGATGTTCAAGCAAGGCTGGAAATTAGGCAACGGGGAGTAGGGAGGTTAGCTTTGGGAGCACATGGCAATACACCAAATCAGGGGGTACAGGGTGATATGGGATGGGCGTCTTTCGAGAGCAGAGAGGCTAGCAGTAAGATAGCATTTGAGGAACGATTGAGAAGGATGGAGGAAAAGCGGTGGGCTAGGAAAGTTTTCAGATACCTGTATATAAAGAATGTTGACACGAAATGGAGAAAGCGAACTAGAAAATTGACAAGCAAATATCTGGACAGCAGTAAGGGGGCAAATCAGCAATTATCGGTTAAGAAAAAGGTTAAAGGAACAGAGAGAGCTTTGTGGAAAACAGGGATGCTGACGAAATCGGCACTAGAAACATACCGGACCTTTAAACAGGAAATTGTCAAAGAAAATATCTATGATAATTGTAGGGGAAGTTCTTTGTTGTTTGAGGCCAGGACTGGAGTTTTGCGGACTAAGAAGTATAGAGTCAGGTACCAGGAGATAGACACTTTGTGCATTGCGTGCGGAGAGGAGGAGGAAACGGCTGAACACTTGATACTTTTCTGTAAAGGGCTTCACCCTACAGTGGAAGGCAGCGGGGCTGACTTACCCAAGGCATTGGGGTTTAGGGATAGTGAAGGGAAAGTGGATTTTAAGAGGTTAGAAGTAACCAAGCGAAGGTTATCTGATTGGTGGCTAAAAGCAAGACAGGAGTAAAATTTCACAAGACATGGCTAGGTGGCTTGAGCCACCGCCCGATGTAAAGGGTTCAGCCGTATCCATCCATCCATCCATCCATCCATCCATCTGGTGTCGGTGGCAGATGGATGGATGGATGGATGGATGGATGGATGGATGGATGGATGGATGGATGGATGGATGGATGGATGGATGGATGGATGGATGGATGGATGGATGGATGGATGGATGGATGGATGGATGGATGGAAAAAAACTTTATTGGCGACAAATTTAAAGTGTTCTTGACCCTTACGGGTCACTGGGCGCCGTGGTCGATCCTTGGTCCAGGATGCCGCACTTGACAGCTGCCATCGTGGCTCGGCGTACGAGAAATCGTTGCGTTTCCTCGTCCTGGCTGGCCAGCAAGTGCTCCCACTGCGTCACACTCGGGTGGTATATTCTAGGCTCTAAGTCTACCTTAGGGCAGGTCCATGTGACATGCTCTAGTGCAGGTTTACCCTGGCACCACGGACATTCGTCTACATATTGTGCAGGGAAAATCTTGTGTAGTTTGTGCAGGTGCGGGTAGGTACCGGTTTGTAGTCTGCGCCAGTCTACCGCCTCCTCTTTGGATAACCTTTTGTGTGAGGCTGGGTAGCGTTTCTGCTGACCCCTGTAATGATCGAGTATGTCTGAGTACGTGGGGGTAACAGGGTCAAAGGTGCCCGTGGTGCAAAGTGTTGAGTCTGCTCGGTTGACGTACCCTCGAGCTAACTCGTCTGCTGCCACGTTGCCCCTCATCGCCTCATGTCCCGGAACCCATACTATATTATGTTTAGCGTTTATGTGTCCTCTCGTCGTGTGTAGAACATGATTGGGAATGCTGTGTATCCTGCCTCTTGTGTAGTTTCTGCATACTTGCTTGGAGTCCGTCACTATAGTGAGGTGTTGTCCTGTTGCGTTGCCGTGCGATATTGCCAGAGCAATGGCGGCCTCTTCAGCTGCCTCTATGCTTGGGTTGTTTATCGTTCCGCTGGTTATTTCTTTCCCTCCTTCGTCTGTTACAACGGCGATCGTTTCGCGTTGGTATCTGTACTTTGCTGCGTCCGTGTAGACTACGCTGGGATTGTCGGTGAATTCCCTGCTGAGTGCTCGCACTCTGGCTTGTCGTCTTTCATGGTGTATATTGGGGTCCATGTGTCTGGGTATGCGTCTTACCCGGATGGTGTTTCTGTCTTCATTATTAATCTGCCCGTTGTCTTTTTGTGTGCCCAGGGGTAGCCCTAATTTATCCATTAGGTATCTTCCCGTTCTGGTTTGAGTGAGTCTGTCTAGTTGCGCACTACGTTGCTCTTCTCGTAGTTCGTCGAAGCTGTTCGATACTCCCAGTGCCATTAGCTCTTCGGTTGATGTTGATATTGGAAGTTTGAGCGCCGGTTTGTACGGTTTGCGTAGTACGGTGTCGATTTGTAGAGCCTCTTGCTTGTTTATTTCGTGGTTGCGGAGACTGTACGTTACGCTGCTCGTGACGAGACTGTCTTCGAGCCTTAGGGTGTCCTGTTCTCTCAACCCCTTCTTTTACTGCTGACTCTGCACGATTCTGGCGACTCGCTCTGTTGTATTCTTAAGAGAGGCGATGGTTTTGCTACATCGTCCTGTGTTTTGCAGCCACATTCCAAGCACTGTGACTTCCGTTTTCCCAGGTATTGTCTCGTTTCCGAGTTTCAGTGCGATTTGGGAGTCGTATTTCCGTGTGCCTTTTTTTATTCTTAAGTAATACTGAATTTTCTGCTGAGCACGATAGTCCCCTGGCCCTGGCGTATTGTTCACTATATGGTCGATCGCTCTTTGTAGCTGCTCTTCTTTTGCTGCTATGGAGCCTGTGGCTGTTTGTATTATGTCATCTGCATACATTGCGTGGCTGATGTTTTGTATTTCGTCGAGTACTTTCGTGAGTCCTATCATCGCTACGTTGAATAGTAGCGGTGATATTACTGAGCCTTGCGGGGTGCCCTTGTTTGGCACCGTGAAGCTCTCAGATCTTGTGTTTCCGATGGCAATCGTAGCCGTTCGTTCCGTCAAGAAAGCTTTGACATATCGGAAGGCTGTGTTTCCGCAGTTTATGTTATTGAGACCTTCCATCATGGCCGCATGTCCCACGTTAGCGAAGGCTCCCTTTATGTAGAGCGCTAGTACTATGTGTTCTCTACTTCTTCGTATTTCAGTGAGGACTTCCTCATTTAATTGTAGGAGTACGTCTTGCGTGGACAGTCCCCTTGTAAAGAAAAACATGCTGTCAGGGTAATATCCCTTGTCCGCCGTGCAGTTTGTGATCCTTTCATTGGTCCCTCTCTCGTATATCTTTCCTAGGCAGGAGGTTAGGGAGATTGGTCTGAGGTTTTCGATCTGGAGTCCTTTGCCCAGCTTGGGTATCATAATTACGTCTGCATGTTTCCATTCCGCCGGCACGATTCGTTTTTCCCAGATTTCGTTTAGGTACTTGGTAAGCTCGGCGATGGCCGTGTTTCCCATGTTTCTAATGGTAGCGTTATTTATTCTGTCCTTTACGGCTGCCGTATTCTTTTTGGCTTCCCCTATGGCTGCCCTTACTTCCTCCTCGGTGATTGGACTATCCATCTCGGGGTTGTCTTCTCCTTGTGACGTAACATCTAGTGACGTAACACGCGCGCACTCGGTGGCAGAGTGCGCACGTGTTACGTCACCAGGTCCTCCGCACACAGCTTCACGCGGGTGGGGAGGTGCCACTGACAACTTCTATGCCATAGAGGGCATGGCTCCGTGGAAGCTAAGGGAGGAGAGTAACTCACAGCGTCGGTTCTTCGGAAATAGTTAGATTACGCCTAATCTTAATCCCATCTTCTTAATCCTCTTAATCCCAGCCGCCCACCTACATGCTGCCCCCTGCTACGCATGCCTTCTCTTGGAATCCACTCCGTTACCCTTAAGGACTAGCAATTATCTTGCTTTCGCATTACGTACCCTGCGCAAGCCTATTCTTTCCTCTTGATTTCGACTAGGATGTCATTAACCCGCGTTTGTTCCCTCACCCACTCTGCCCGCTTCCGGTCTCTTAACGCTACACCTATAATTTTTGTTTCGATAGCTCGCTGCGTTGTCCTCAACTTAAGCTCGACCGTTTTCGTTAGCCTCCACGTTTCTGCCCCATAGGTGAGTACCGGGAGACTACAGCTGTTATAGTATACTTTTCTCTTGAGGGATATTGGTAAACTGCCATTCATCATCTGCGAGAACCTGCGATATGCGCTCCATCCCATTCTTATTCTTCTATTTATTTACCTCTCATGATCCGGATTAGCAGTCACCTCTGCCCTGAGCAGATGTATTCCCTTGCCACTTCCAGCAATTCGCTACCAATTGTTAAGTGTTGTTCTCTTGCGAGACTGTTGAACATTACTTTGGTTTTCTTCATGTTATTTTTTAGACCCACCACTCTGGTCTGCCTGTCTTACTCATTGATCATGTTTTGCAGTTGATCTCTTGAGTGACTTAGCAAGGCATATGCCATCATCGAATCGCAGATTACTTAGGCATTCTCCGTTAATTCTTATGCCCAACTAAAGCGGGATAAGCTACGACAGAATCGGGTAAACTGAGACGCCCCTCACATGGAGGGTCTCCTTTGAGGGGCATCTGCCCTTTCGTTCTTGAGTTGGATGCGACTGTAGCCCCTCCGTGATCTATCCCTCCTGTGCGGATACCACAGCGCTAGTCACCCCCCTCACCTCCTGCCTTTTTGTGAAGATGATCTCAAGAAACTTACCTTTAATCGTCACCTGCGTGAATAGAACTCGTCGGGCCAGTTGATTCATTATCGATGCGAAGAAGGAATTGCGCAAACGAGGCGCGGGCGGAGAAGGGGCAAGAGGCAAAAGTTGTTAGTCTGCGTTTGTGCACGTCTTCGCCTCTTCTCAGACCGTGTCTCGTTTGCGCAGTTCCTTCTTCGCGTAAACTGCGAGGCCGGCCCGCGGAAACATAGGCGCAGCTGCTCGACCCTCCCAAGCATCAGATCCGGACCCTTCAGCGCCTGCTCAACTTCCTTAGCCGTGTTCACATGAATGCGACAGAATGCGCCTTGAGTCAGTTTTTCGAGAGAATGAGCAGGTTTTAAGAAGGTAAGGGGTGACTCATCGTCTACTCTCTTCCTCGACGTTTTTGCGCCTTCCCTCAAAAAGTGAACTGGAGTCGACCTCGGTCGCATTCATGTAAACGCGACTCTTGACGACACTATAGTCGGATTTCCCCGTCAAAGGACCACTTCCAGCCAGTGGCGTCGGCCGATTTTCATGACCCTGCTAGTGTAACAACTCAGGGAGTGATAGAAGAAAGGGGCTAATACCTTCCGTCAATGGTCGGGGATAGACTCCTCTCTACATTGTGGCGCCGCTCCCTGCATTGCCACGCTACCAGGGCCATGCATGAGAATCGGCCGACGCCATTGGCTAGAAGGGGTACCTTTGACGGGTAAAAGCCGCTGCGTTCTTGAGTTGCATCCGACTATAACAACTCTCATCAGCGCTTTAGCCTGGGTGTTAAAAATCCTCCCTCCTCCAGAGCTTCAGCCCAATGTGCTCCAGTACCTGCTCGGCTTCGATCCCCCCCCCCCCCTCCCATAGCAACCCACCCACTAATGATGAACAATGAACCCTGCCAGGGGTAACAGAAGAAGGCATCAGTGTTCCCCCTCCCCTCCTAAAAAAAAGTAGCAAAGAAGCAGCGTCCGGTCTGCGCTTCCCGGCCATGCCACACAACACGGATTTATGCAGCACAGCGAAGAAAAATTGAATAGTATAATTTATTTCTTTCATATCTCCTTTTTTTTTTCTTGGGAAGTGAGGCATGGGATGGTTGAGAAGAGTTCAACTCGAATTTAGAAAATAAATAATTACCCCCCCCCCCTCCTTTTTTTCTTACAATTAACCAAAAGGATTGGAATCTGGAAATCTGGAGCCATCCAAGCTTATGGTGAGGAGCGTGCCAGGGAATCTGATCATGGTCGACAAGCCGTATTGCGCGATCACGAACGGCAAAACTGTGCGCGACTGTAGACTGACTATTAATTAACTAAAGAGGCCGGCAGCCATTGAAGCCTTCATTTCAATGCATGTGGGCAGAGGAGGTTTATATCCTTTCTTTTTTGGGGGGAGGGGCGCCTATTTGGGCTGTTTTCGTCGAAAAAAATGGGATTCAGCATGTTTTTCCTGCGCAAGATTTCTCGCTTGGAGTGTGTGGGGGGGTGGGGGGGCGGAGATGAGTGAGGGGTGCTCGAGAGAAATTTTACATAAGAAAAAGAAGCTAAATCCTATTTTCCCCACGAAAACAGTCCAAGATGTACTTAGTTCAAATGAGACAGCCCCCGTCCCTTCTCCTTCCCTACACCGCCTCTGACTTTGAGGGAGGGAGGGAGGGGGGCTCCTTATTTTATTTGATTAGCGTGCAGTCTATTCGGCAAACTCTTCTAAGAAATTGGATTGAAAATTGGTATTGAAGAAAGGAAATGGCGCAGTATCTGTCTCATATCTCCACGGATACCTGAACCGCGCCGTAAGGGAACGGGGTAAGGTGGGGGTGAAAGGGAGAAATAGGTGCCGTAATGGAGGGCACCGTAATAATTTCGACCGCCTGGAGATCTTTAACTTGCACTGACATCGCACAGCACACGGGTGCCTCCATCGAAACGCGGCCGCCGCGGCCGGGTTTGAACCCGGGAACTCCAACTCAGCAGCCAAACGCTCTAACCACTGAGCCACCGCGGAGGGTACTTCTTCTAAGAGGGCTAACTAATTTGTACTCCGAGTTGTGCCCTGACTATACAATCGCCTTCACAGGCGGTGATAACAGCACCTCTCATCCAACACCAGGCAGTGGGCCAAGTCGCGATCCAATGATGCGATTATTGTGCGGTGTCGAACCTGTCAGATTACAAGTGCTAACCTCACCAGCCTCGATGCATTGAGTAGCAAACAGTGGCACCCCGAATGACGGAAAGCTTTTGAAACTACCCTGGAAAATTTCTGTCGCAAGAGTTGACGAAAGTGCCAGATGAAAGTTCTAGCATGCCGGACAGCATGATGAACAAATTATAAACCAAGAATCGCATGATTATAAAATGACAGGGCGGAAATTCCTCCCCAACATAACTGTTCGTAAAGCTAGCGAAGCGGTTTTCCACTAATTTTGCCAAGTATGGACACAGACAGGCAGCCGTGTAGTCTATATATCATACGCATCGACAGAAGTCCTCGGCCAAAACTTCTGCAGTAGTTGGTAAAAGCTCTGGTTAGCAATGGTGTTGGTTTTGTTGGAGGTAATACCAATAACTGTGCCTAAATTGTGTGCGCAAACCGGCCTAAAGCAGTTCATTGTTGCGCAGGCTGAGCTGCGATCCCCAATCATGCACCGTTTGCAAAAAGCACGCGGCGCGTAGAAATCGTTCTTCGTTGGTAGACGCCAGGGCTGCCTCATAATTAATTATCGCAAAAGAGCACGCTGATGCCAGACAATAGTTCCCCAGGTTTTAACGTGCACCAAGCTTTGTGCATTGGGCGCCTGAGTAATGGATTCTACTTCTAACGTTCACAAGCCTGCACGGTTTTAGTGAAAGAGTTCGTGCAGGTAAGAAAGGAGTACGGGGAAAAAAAATAAAGCAGGAAGAGAAACATTGGTCTTGGGTCCTCAACCCGCCATTAAACCGCGGCGCGCGGTGCTATCGCATTTTTTTTAGCAATCTGAGACCATGTTTTCTTTGGTGCGCCGTCGCTAACAGCGGGGTTTGTATATTAGCGAGAAGTGCCGAAAGGCCAGAGAGTACACTGACACGAATGTGCCAGGAGGAGAGAGATAAATGCAAGCTCGGTCGCACGCACGGCAGCAACACGAATGTGGAGAAGCGCGCCCACCGAGAAATGAAGTGGTGGCATATGCAGCGCTGCGCCCTCCCCTCCTGGCCCCTTGCAGGGCAAACCGGGCCTTCCCCTCGGCCCTCGAAAGAGGTGGGGGCAGCAGCATCGGCCGGGGCGGCGGGAGCGTGCACACACGCAACGCACGCACAGCGAGAACCTCGAAAAAAGCGGCAGCCTGCTCGGCGCGCCAAGTGGGCGGGGGCCCCGTGACGCGAGTCCCTCCTTCGCGGCTCCCGCGGCCCCACCGGCAGGCGGTGCCTGGGCCGAGCGCGCCGGCGGGATTTTATTCGCGACCGGGGCGCTGCCGCGGCCGCTTCTCCCGACTCGCGCGGCCGCCTGGCTGGATCAGCCGGCTGCTGCTGCTGCCGTCAGCGCTCCACTCTCCTGTTCCGCGTCGCTGCTGCTGCTGCTGCTGCCGCCGTCAGCGCCCTCCGCTTTCGCATCATCCCCTTCGCCGACACCGGCATCGATCGGCCGCTCTCTCGTCGCCCGGACTTTCCCGCCGGACAGGCCGTGTCTTTCGTTGCCCTAGTGTTCCTCCGCGGTGCGCGTCCGGAGGGAGCGACGACGACCAGCGCATCTTCTGCTCCGCCGCCGCTCGCCGCCCAACGACGCAAGGGGGGAGCGCTGGATACCTCGCGCCAAGGTGGGCACTCGTTGGATTTCATGCTGGCTGTGGGTGACGGCGTTCGAGGGACAAACGAGGCAATGACGAAGGAGCGCTGGCATTCGTCTCCCGACCATGCCCGTCTCGTTGCCGAGTGCTTTCGGATCACTTGTCTCTTTTGTTCCTCGCTCGCGTCTTGGTTTCGCTCCGAGCCGATGCTGGTCGGTGTGCCCGCGCGAGGGGCGATATAGAGAGCGGCGAAGGTGAGACGTGCACAAGCGCTCGCTAACAGCTGTTTAGGGAGCGCTTGTATTTCTCACCTTCGGTTGCCTCCCGACAGCGTGTCAAGGTAAGATTTCCTTCCCTCCTCAGTCGCGTTGGTGGTGGAAATAGACTAGCTACCTTTGAGGTCCGTGGCTCGTGCATTGTGTCGAGGGTTAATACTCTCGGATGAGAGTGCTTTCACTGCGAAACCACTCTTGCCTGATTGAGAAGTCAAGGGCCGAGAATGCGCGCTGTTCGGGCTAAGTGCTCAAACCGCGATCTAAGAGATGCTTTTGGTGGAGAACCACGCTGAAAAAGATCTTGGACGGTTTGTTTGAATTAAAAGGCGTTTGGGATACTTGTGTGGCTTTAAACATGGTTCGTGCACCCTACAAGTGTAAACGCCCGATGCGGATGAACAAAATGCCGTGTTCAATAAAGCGTTTTCTCATAAACAGCCATAGTAAGAACTGCTTGCTTTTCCTCTCATGCCTAAATAATACACTTCAGTTTTCATAAAAATAGCCTGCAAACTTCTCTCATGTCTAAATAATACGCCTCAGCTTTCATAAAAATAAAAATAGCCTGCAAACTTCTTGAACATATAATCCTCAAGCACATAACAACGTTCCTTGAATGCAAGAACATTTTCACCTTTCCAGCATGGATTTAGAAAAGGACTCTCAACGGACACTCAGCTACTTCAACTAATACATGACATTTCCTTGTGCATAGATAACCAGAAACAAGTCGATCTCATATTCCTATATTTTTCGAAAGCTTTCGACCGGGTATCGCACGAAAAACTTATTCACAAGCTAAGGTACACATTACGCAATGCAGTAATTGTTAATAGTTCCTGACTAACCGATCACAGTTCGTAGCTATTAACACCGAGGTTTCTGGGCCAGTACCCGTGACGTCTGACGTTCCCCAGGGGTCAGTTCTGGCTCTTATACTATTTCTAATCTTCATTAATCGTCTGGCTTCCTGCATCGGTGTAGACGTGAAGCTTTTTGCCGATGACTGTGTATTATATCGTCCAATCCACTCATCTGAAGACCATTTAACGCTGAATAGCTCCTTGCAGACCGTGTCAAAATGGTGCACTTACTGACAAATGTTACTTAACCTAAATAAATCAGCTGTATTAAGAATTACGAGGAAAAGAAAACATTCAGATTTCCAATATAGTATTAATAACACCCCATTGGCTGCAGATCGCGAATATAAATACCTTGGTGTGATGATGACAGCAGACTTCAGGTGGGACTCCCATATAAATATAGCATCACATCTAGCGCCCTAAAACGACTACTATTCCTTAAAAGACGCCTTCGACAAGCACCGTCTGATACCAAATTACTAGCCTACAACACATTTATCAGATCCACCCTGGAGTACGCTAACACAACTTGGTTTCCGTTTACTAAAGAACACATACACAAACTAGAGCGGGTGCAAATGAAGGCAGTGAGGTTCATCTTTAATAAATACAAAATTACTGATTCTCGTACTGAGCTACTTAAGAACGCTAACATTCTAACTCCCGAATGCAGAGCCAAATTAGCGCGTTAAAAGTTCATGTATCAGCTAATTCACAAGCAGATAAACTTAGCTATTTCAAGGTACACTAGTTATAATGCAACAAGGACCACAAGGCATAAGAATTCTCAATCACTCAAAAACAACCATTTCGTACTGACTGCTTCAAATTTTCATATTTTCCACGACCCATAAGTGAATGAAATAGCCTAGATCCATCAATACTTAACAGTCCATCAATTGATACCTTTGTTTCATTGGTTGTGAATCATTTGTAAGAAACATCATTACAAAAGCCACCCCATCGTTATTTTTATTTCATTGGAGTTTCGTCTGATCTAATCTCCTTTCCTTCTTTTTTCAAAATGCATAACTAATATGAATATGTGTATTTGTAAACCCATGCTTCCCTTTCGCACTTTAGTACCCTGCGATTCAACCCGCTACAGGTTGCTGCTAACGCTAACATGTTGCCTAGCCTGGCTCATTCCAATGTGTTATATGTATTTGACAATCTTGTATGTGCCCTTCCTGCAATACTCCAGGATGGCATAGGCAGTATGCGTAAATAAATAAAAATAAATAATAATACCGAGCGGGAGCTATGACACACAGCGGGGAAGCTGCCTATAAGCGCACGAGACTAACGCTGCCAAATTCAACGTAACTGGGGGTGTTACTCGTATCGTGGCTTACCGTCGCAGCTGTTATTTTGACGCGAGGCGTAATGCTAACACCTTTCTGTTGGTCGTCTATACTGAGTCGCCATACAAAGCTTGCCAGCACGCTGTAACGCGCCCGCATATATCTATACGCGCCTGCATTGCGAGGGAGCGTAAACTGTCTGTCTAAGCCTTCAACGTTCGTCATTATCGCTGCAGTTTCCGCATGCACGCTTCGGGAGGATGGAAAGCGGCTTCCGCACTCTGTCTGTCCCACAAAAGGCTGCACAATCGCGCTCAAAAAGGCTCCGATCCATCACCACGAGTGCACGCGCGGTGGTATAGGGGGCGTGTCATCCGCGCCCCACTCATTTCGGGTCGCAGACTCGACGGCATGACGTGTGTATGCACAGCCCAGAGCATCGGTAAGCGTTAGGATTGGTTCGCGCTCTAACTTTGCATATCTCGGACAATCTTTAATCGACTGCGTATGCGCTTCGCTGTTCGTTGCTTGCGGCCACTGCATGCAGGCCGAGTGGTTGGAGTGGAAACCAATAGGCGACAACGTTGCAGTCTATAGATGCGCGCTGCTTTAAAAGGCGAGCATGTCCGTTCGGATGTTGAACTGGATAAAACACATCCGTGCAGGATATGACCGGAGGGGGGCTATGACGCAACAGCATAAACTACTGCCCGGAATATGTAAAACTGTTTGCTGAAAAGACTGGTCAAAGCAAGCCATTTTACTGCGCAGCATTTCACACTTTGTAACAAGGCCGCCGCGGTGGCTGAGTGGTTATGGTGCTCAGCTGCTAGCCCGAAAGACGCGGGTTCGATCCCGGCCGCGGCGGTCGAATTTCGGTGGAGGCAAAATTCTAGAGGCCCGTGTGCTGTGCGATGTGAGTGCACGTTAAAGAACCCCAGGTGGTCGAAATTTCCGAAGCCCTTCACTACGGCGTCTCTCATAGCCTGAGTCGCTTTGGGACGTTAAACCCCCATAAACCATAAACACTTTGTAACATTGTTTTCCACGGGTGTTTGCGGACACGTGAAATGTGACCGGGGTCGACACTTTAAGCAACGGCCATCTGTGGCCCTGGCTGAGCCTAGATATTCGCAGGCAACGACATTTTCTTCTTTCTGCGGTGAGCGCGTGGAAGCGGTGAGAATTTGAGCGAGCTGGTGAAGTCCTGAAAAAAAAAGGAAGTAAATAGCGCGAAGAAGACGTTGCGGCAAAATACTGGAGCGCGTGCGACGTTACACCTGTTTGCAGCTTCTTTCAATGTCAACTGAAAGCAGAAGCTAAGAAGCAAAAAAAAAGAGAGGCAAGCAACGTTAATTAAGAAGGCAGGCTACTCAAAGCACCACCGTGCTTCTTTATTTCCGTGGATTTTGACAAGAAAATGTAGGCTGCTGACAAACATGCAGGTACGAAAAGGCTTCTTCTATTCCGTTCCATGGCAAAACTAAGCTAGACAGACTTGCATCAATATGTAGCTGTGCCAGCCTGTGGGCTCGGCTCTTTCAAAGTTAAACCGGATTCAAAATTGGCACAGCTGAGATACAGTTGTGACTAACTATCGCCAGCTCTGTAGGTAACATGCGCCTTGTAACGTACTGCTGCTAAAATAATAAACACCGACTGGCACATCTGCTACTTTCAGTGTCCAATTAAGTGCCTCTTGAAAAGGTGGTTGCGAAACAAATGACGCAGCTTTCCGCGAGATACAATAAAGCCCTTAAAAACACTGCCGTTTTTCAAGTACAGAACCTTTGCTGACGCAGATACTGTATGCAGTGTCTCTGTCAGCGCGGTGCTTCGCACTCTGTTCCATTATTAAACCTGCATGCTGTGAGTCTAAGGTGTAGCTTCAATACAGCGCGCTGCATCTCCTGGCTGCACAATATTACGGCCGACAGGACGCGCCCATGCATGTGGCTGCTTGGCGGGCGTTAAGCGCATGCGCACTTCTGGCTACCGGAACTTTGCTTGTTGGGGAATCGCGACATTGACGACGGGTGCAAGCAGCAAAACTATTCAGTGACGCGGCACGGTCTCGTTTCATACGCCGCTATGTGTACGAACGTGTCGAAGGTTTTCGCTTCACCACCATATATATATATATATATATATATATATATATATATATATATATATATATATATATATATATATATATATATATATATATATATATGGTGAAGCGAAAACCTTATATATATATATATATATATATATATATATATATATATATATATATATATATATATATATATATATATATATATATATATATATATATATATATATATATATATATATATATATATATATACTATATCTGTTGTGAGGAAGGCACTATGAACCAGAAGTTATATGTACGCATAAACGCATAAAGTAGACTGACAAACACTTAAAAACGTAACAAGGGTTTACTTTTCGACTGAGGACCAGTCTTCTTCAGAGCGCTAAGTGCTTCATGCTTCAGAGTTACACACACACACACACACACACACACACACACACACACACACACACACACACACACACACACACACACACACACACACACACACACACACACACACACACACCCACACACACACATATATATATATATATATATATATATATATATATATATATATATATATATATATATATATATATATATATATATATATATATATATATATATATATATATATATATATATATATATATATATAACATGCGAGTCCCCTGATTCATACTGTAACATACGCAGCGACGACGGTGGCGACAAAGACGAATCACGTGCGCTGCTCCCGCACCGCGGGGCAGCCAGGGTCCAGCGTAGTGTAACCATACTCTTTCTTTTATACAATTCTATGCTTATATAGTCCGCTTCGCCGACTGGCAGATCCCGGCAACAGCGCGGACGGGGTGTCGACTGCGCCAGAGACGATGGCAATCAAAATAGAATGGAAATGGAACAGAATCGTCATACTTTCCCGGCGCCAGTGTTGCCTTCCGAGGAGTAATGAATATCTCCTATGGACGTGTTCGCGTCAAGTCGGCGTTCCACTGTATACGAACGAAGAAATAAGTGGGCAAAGAGAAAGCACTCGTGGCGTTAGAATCCGGCGATAGCAACAAGCGCCAGCTGCTCGCTTTTCTTCACACATGCGTCAACCTCGGCCGCCGCTGGAATTTGTTCAGAGATGATTCGAAGAATTTCGCGGTTCCCAGGATTTTAATCGATGGAGGCCGCATTACACTACAGGTGTGACGGAGTTTACGGGCGTGAAAGGTAGAAAGGCGCAAACAACGCCGGGGAGGTCTTCAAAGAGCACGAGGTTCTAATATGTTTTCGTTCGCTATACGAGAGAGCGACATCTTTGGCCCTCTCTAAAATATTCTGGCAATGTTTGTGCGCCTAAAAGAGGCGGGAGAAGAGTCGCGACAGTGAGGACTTGCGCGCGAAACAAAGCGCGGGCAAGCTATGTTGAATTTTACTATCCTATCTCCACTGCTGTTGCATGCGGCGTTCAGGAAATTCCAACAAAGAGATCATTCATCGTTTATTTCTGGCGAACGGTTTCTTCTGGCGCATTGCGCAGCAGCCAGAACTGTCGAGATTCAACTTTCAAATTTCATTTCACTACTGCGTTACAAAACTTGTGGATAAACCATCCAATTGCTCTTCGTCTAATCGTTATGACCTCCGTTTGGAGAATCCTCCTCGGCACCGTTACATTGTCCTGGATAGTTTCTTTTGGCAGTTTATGTCTCGCAGCGCGTTTAAATTCGTGGAGTTGTGTGGATGCAGATTCGTTTCCCTAGGACTTAAAACGTTTACCTCTCTTTAGATGGCTGTTGTCTTCTGTCACGCACATCCAAGTGCATGACATTTAAGCGCGCATAGATGTAGCCCCCAAGCCGAGCTTCGTACGGATCGTAGTGGTGTAACACATGAATGTTCGCAACTTCGCCTGGGCAAGTTGGTTCGTAGTACGTTGTTGCGCAGCAAGACAAAGGACGAAACGCATGCATACGAAATGTATGCGCTCTGTACACGTCGCATGTGTTTCGCCCTTCGTCTTATTGTTCAAGAACGTACTTTTCAAAATGTATGAATGGTCTGCGCTTATAAAAAACGCCAAGCAGGCATGCATCTGAAATGCGTCTCGACGCAAACCTTGCGTGTAAGCGGCAGTGAAAACGCCTTAAGTCTAGCGCCCGTCATGGAACGATCAGGAGAGGGGGAAGGGGGGTTATGGTGAAGCGGTGTTCAGTGCGAGAGGCGTTTCTACGCTGAGAAAATGAGGGTCTTTCTCCGTTTTCCGTAACAACGCAGTTGCTCATAGGCTGGGCGGTCCCCTTGCACACGCCTCTTCCTCAATCAGCCACCTGAAGGGAGCGGGGAGGGAAGGAATGCGCTTTTAGCCCTCCTCTATGGAGTGAAGCCCCCCCGGTGTTGGAGATGCCTTGTTGCGTGGGTGCTTTCACTCTCTCTTCCCGTTCCAGTTCACGCACTTTAAAAGTGTTCTTCGCATAACGGGAAAACAGCCGAAAGCGAGAGCCTCTTTAGAATGCGAAATTGGAGCGCATAAAAACATTAACATGACCTGCCTGGGTGGATCGATGATGTGAGCATGACCTTTGAAACGGGGATCAGGCGGATGTTGCCAACCCATCTTCTTTATTGGCATTCCGTATTGTTCCTCACTCTAGAAATTGGTGGCTCGGGGTCACTGAGCGCCGGATGTTTATCTACTTCGCTTTTAAATAAGCATTTTCAAGTGTGATATCTAACACACTCCTTCAACTAGGGCGTATTTAACAGCGCACTAAAGAGGAATATGAACTCGTCGTTTTACCGCGGGAACTCGATCTACACGTTCCGGGCATTCATAGAAACTTCGAATTTTGGTCCTGTGCGGCCAATTTGCCGAATTAAATGGGATTAAATGACCCGGCTCCCGCCTTTTTTTGAACTCAACGCGGTAGGTAGGATGAGTCAACCAACGCGTGGAATGCCTTTCAGCCAGTCCAGTGGCGGCTTCGCTTTCGCTTTTATTTTGTTTTTAGGTTTCTGTGAATAGACAGTTTCAGTCACAGACAACACAACCGCAAATTAGGCCCACGGAAATAAAAATACACGTGGACTCTTTGATTTACATATCACTCCGCCGATGGCAGAGCGCCAAGCCGCCGCGGGACTGGCTGACGCGTTGGTTGACTTCTCCTACCTACCGCGTTGAGTTAAAAAAAAAAAAACAGGTGGGAGCCGGGACGTTTAATCTGATTTAATTAGGGCAATCGGCCGCACAGGACAATAATTCGAAGTTTCTAAGAATTCCCGGAACCTGTAGGTAGAGTTCCCACGGTAAAAAGACGAGTTCAGATTCCTCCTTTGCAACTTTAATCAACATTTTTAGATACCTAAAAACGTTGCCTTTAATATACCCTGCCCTTCAAAACTTTCGTCAACGGTACAAAGTACCCCCCCCCCCCCCTCCTTTCTGACCTCTTACTGAAGTTTGAGCGTCAAGCGCTTTCTTTCTTTCTCTCTTCTGCCGCGCCTACACTTCATTAGAGTTATTTTTTTTTTTCAAGTCTGTTAAAGCACTGAGCTTCTTGTACCTTCTGAGAAAGATGAATTCATGTTTTCTCCGCACTATCTTTCAAACCCGAAGCTTTAGGAAGGGCAACTAAAGACGCATCTGCTACCAGGTGAGGCTTGTTACCAAAGCGTGTTCAATGGCTTCACTTGCATAGCAACTCGGGAGGCCCGGATTGGCCTCTTGGAAAAAGTTTGCCCATTAAGTCAACCTTCTAGGAAGATCTGATCTACAGCATTAAAGAGTTTGCCATTGAATTTGACTAATCAGCTAAACGTTTCCTTGCCGATTTCATTCTTCGCCATCGGATACAATTCTCTAGCCGGCTTCCTTTTCATCACATTTTTCTAGCATTACTAGCAGACTGCCATCGACATACCTTACTTTCCGTTCGACTTCGTTTCCTTTCTCCCAGTTTTTCAATGTTTGTCTATTACCTGCGGCGCAACATTCTAAATCCTTTTTTTCTATTTTTTTTAAATGTGAATCAGTGTTTGTGGTGCTCGAATACATAAAAGTCCCATAGCTTTCCATATCTTCTTGGTTAATTTTTCTCAGACCTGCTTGAAAGCAGATTTTGCTCCGTGCTTTGATCCCCTGAAACTGTCTCTCTTTGCGCTGCTTTATTCATAGTTTCGTTATGCGCGCCTGCTGCCGACTTCTAAGCCGCTGTTGCTTTACCTCCTTATCGGAATTCAGGCTTTGGGCACAAAAGCTAGTTGCTCAACATATAATTCCGAGTGGCACTAGTCTTTCGCACGCATTTCCGTTCGCACTTCAAAGTACTTTCTGCTTTATAGCGCCGGTAGAGCTGAAAGCGGGGTAGTTTGTAATTCATAGCGACAAAAAAAAAAGGCGATAGAAAACAAAAGTCGTGGCAGGAAGGCTACACGATACGGGCGGTGACGCGCCCTCTTGCCGTACTGCCTTCCTGTCATCCTTCGTCTGTTTGAGCGCTCTATTTTTCCGTCGTTTCTGCGGCGGTGTTTTACTTGTGTTTTGCCATGATAAGCGGTTGGTGTTCCCCAGATGCACGTCGCCTTCTTTGGCCCATGCCTCGAAATATTTGTACTCCCTTACCCTGGGTCTCTGACGCCCTATTGTAACTGTGATGGTACCTCATTGTCGCCGCTTGAGTAGTATATTTACTCAAATCTTTCAAACCTGACTTCGTCTTTATCATCAGCCTGACTACGCCCAGTGCAGGGCAAGCATCTCCCATGTCTCTCTAATTAACTCGGTTTTGTATCAGCTGCGGCCACCTTATCCCCGCCAACTTCCTAATCTCATCCGCCCACCTAACTTTGTGCCGCCCCCTGCTAGGCTTGCCTTCTCTTGGAATCCACTCCGTTACCCTTAAGGACCAGCGGTTATCTTGCCTTCGCATTACATGCCCTCCCCATGCGCATTTCTTCCTCTTGATTTCGACTAGGATGTCATCTACCGGCGTCTCATCCCTGACCCACTCTGCCCGCTTCCGATCTCGAAAGGTTGCATATATATGATTTCCTTTCCTTAGCTCACTGTGCCGTCCTCAATTCAAGCTGAATCCTCTTCATTAGCCTCCACATTTCTGCTCTATAGTGCAGTACTTCGCTTGGGTGCACTAAAATGAAGGCCTAAAGCTTCGCTTTCTTCTGCACAGGTACCTTGCGAGGAGTTGAATGCCTCTGAATGTCACCTAACAGTTACCTTGTCGCCTGTATAACGTTTGACCCGGACACACGTGAAAGGGCACACGTGCCAGCGTTGAGAAAGCCTGAGCGCGAATGACAGGCGCGATTTCTAAATGAATGAGAACTGAGTCACTGCGCGCAGGGTCTTTATCTCGCCGAAGAGCCAGTGTTAAACGCTGCTCTGCGGCCCTTTCGCTCATAACACCGGAAAGACCGTGGTGTTTCGTATTACAGAAGTCCAAACAGTCAGCTGTATAAGCATACGCATTTGAGCGCCGTGATTTCTGAAAGGTCGCCTCGGTCCAAGAAAACATATCCTCTTGTGGCCGCCCTATGTTGTGCTGCAATGTTTATTTGCGAAATGTTGATGCGAACGATTCAATATTGCGAGAGAGCGACTTTCCTCGCATGCGACAAAGAAACACACAAGCTGTACGTCACGGGCGGTTGACAGGACGTCTTCCGGGCTTGAGCAGATGTTTCTATTACGGCCCCCCAAATGCTTTTCATCAACGTTTACGAGTGTCATGACTTCGGCAATGTCCGCCGTTAGGCGTGGGTGCACGTTAACCGTAACGTGCTGTCGGGAGGTCTTGCCTTTTCACTCCGTCAAAATTAGCGCAATCAGTTTGTCGACGCGGAGATATTCTGTTGAGTTGCTGTAATTCAGTAATACATATTTTCGCTCACGTCACGTGATGTTTTGCAGCAGGCTCATAGTGGAAAGCCTAACCAGGAATCGTAGTCGGCAAATCTTTTCCACGGATTTTATTCCTGGCTTGCTATTTACCGCATCGACTTGTGGGCACCGCTGACCAGGGCGACATGGTGGCGCTGGAGCCAGTAAAGAAAACATCAACCCTACCATTAAAAAAAAAGAAAAGAAAACCTGCTTTCTATTCGAGTCAAATCGACTTTATTGTCTGGTGCCGCCACATGCTAGCCCGTGGGAAGTATTCGTCTCTGTACAAGAGTCATTTTGAATGCTGTACTGGAATTTGGAAGTATAAGTATATAACACTGCATTGTCCGGTTGAATCTGCTACATCCACGATGTCGCGCCCTTTCATGGTAGGATGCATTTTTACAAAAGAAACCGTTGCGGGCGATCATAACGAAACATTAAAACTCGTAAAATGGCTGCTGCTCGTACTAAGCTACGGCAGCATATGTGGGGTCACCTGCGAAGCGTTCATAACTTTCACCTCATTCGATTACCAAAAACTAACGCGCCCAGTGCAAAACATGCGCACCGTAATAGCTAAACGAATGCGGGTGTGGAAGTAGCACTTTTCCGAATCCGAATCGAATACGATTAGGCTAGATTTGCTAACGATTCGAATTTGAATAGTGTACTCAAAAAGCAAAGCCCATTGGAATCGAACAGTGAAAGAACCGAATTGGACTACTGATAAAATATTTTGTCTTCATTCGCTAAATTCGTACAAAACGAAATTTATACCCAGCAACTATGGACAAAAGCATATTTGAGTGGGAAACCGTTTATGAATGCAATCTTTTTCATATAATTTAAGATTTCGCTATAAGAATCAATATATCCGACGGTAGCCTTGTATTTTTTTTTCTATTCACGTTTTTGCTATGGTCAAAAGCGTTCCCCATTGATTTTCTATGGCAGTCATAACTGTTCGATCCGATCGCTGGAAACGCATTAAAAGGATGATTTTGCTTCATATTAGAGTAATGGATGAGTATATTGAATATTTCCATACCAGTGTCTAACAATTTTCCAGTTTTCAAATTTTTTTGGACTTGGACTTGGTGAAACAGCGAAGGAGCTGGCGACGGCTCCATCGAAAGGGCACGCAACACGAAGTCAGTATATTGACTCTGTAACCATCACGTCATACGCGTATAGGAAAACTACCTTTTGCTGTTGAAGACGACACAGGAAACAAATAAGCGCCAAATCTTACCTGAGGAGAGGGACAAGCTTGGACAATGACCTCCAATATCGGGCACGAAGGCTCTGTTTGGTAAACCTGGCTGAACCCTGTCGCGTCGCCCAATATGTATGCACGACCATTAAGGACGCCGCCACGCGAATCGATGACGCCGCAGTGCTGAACCATCCTTCCCGCACAGAATGCTGCACGGCGTCGGAGTGAGTCGCGTTTTTGAAAGTGCGTCGAAAAAACCACGGCATGCCCTATTCAAACTTCGTGCCAATTATTCGATAACTATATGCTAAAGCTCGAGCACATATTCGATTACTTTCGAGTAATTTTGGTCATGCACCATTTGATTCGTTCAGTGAATCGAGAAAAAAAAGGTTATTCGATCCGCTATTCGAATATATCGAATATTCCCACACACTTGTGAGCGGAAAATATGTATAATATAGATATTTTTTTCACGCAAGGCTTTTTAGTCGTTCCCGAGAGGAAAATTAAAAAACATGCCATCCGCAAACGCAGCACATGAAGCACATCTGCGTGGAACAACGTTTACTCTCGGTGCGAACGATATAGTACCGATGCGCTTGCCAGCCGGAACGACACCAAAACTTTCATTTGAAGGTGTAGCATCTTTCAGTTCCATAACTTATTTGAGGAACTTAGAGTCCGACAGGCAAAATTTATTGAACGCCCCGCTTACGGGTATACGATATCTCCGGTACAGTTATAATTCGTCTATCATATATACTTGGGACAGTCTGCATACTTCATTTGTAATTATTATGGAACCTTATGTTCAGCAGCGCGAGTACCTCTTGTCTTCGACAAAATGTGCCTCTTACACAGCAGACGTGCATCGACTATCACGTTCGCTGCATCAAATTCTAGCCAGAACACCGGACGGGCCTAGCACGGTCAGCATGTTGTGCGGGTTCACACGCCCAGCCTTTGAAATGTAGTTAACGGTTGTTTGGCTTGGTTCATGGGGGTTTAACGTCCGAAAGCAGCTCAGGCCAAGGGGGACGCCGTAGTGAAGGCCTCCGGAAATTTCGACCACCTGGGATTCTTTAACGTGCGCTGACATCGCGCAGTACACGGACGTCTAGAATTTCGCCTCCATCGAAATACCACCTCCACGGCCGGGATCGAACCCGCGTCTTTCGGATCAGCAGCCGAGCGCCATAACTGCTCAGCCACCGCCCGCGGCGGCTTATGCGCCGAGGGATCGTGTGTGTGTGTGTGTGTGTGTGTGTGTGTGTGTGTGTGTGTGTGTGTGTGTGTGTGTGTGTGTGTGTGTGTGTGTGTGTGTGTGTGTGTGTGTGTGTGTGTGTGTGTGTGTGTGTGTGTGTGTGTGTGTGTGTGTGTGTGTGTGTGTGTGTGTGTGTGTGTGTGTGTGTGTGTGCGTGCGTGCGTGTGTGTGTGTGTGCGTGTGTGTGCGTGCGTGCGTGCGTGTGTGTGTGTGTGTGTGTGTGTGTGTGTGTGTGTGTGTGTGTGTGTGTGTGTGCGCGCGCGCGTGCGTGCGTGCGTGCGTGCGTGCGTGTGTCGATGCCGCAAACCAATGAAAAGCTCGAGGAAAGTGCTTTCCCGAGTCACACAATAGAAGCTGGTCGAGAGGGAGTAATTGCTGTGAAGAAGGAAATCACCTGATTGGGACGACTTCGCTGCATTGTGGTGCGGTTGACGTCTTCGACTTTATAGTAACTGTCGGACCACGACAGGGCTCAGCGGCATCCATAAGAAATAAGCAGAACGCAAAAAAAATTCGACACAGTCCACGCAACCACACGTTGCAGGAGCTCTCCGTCGAAATAATAATACCCGTTGCGTCCTGGTGCTCTAATGAGGCCCGACACTAGAGCACCCTACAGATATACACTGAACACTTTCGCGTCGGGTTGAAGGCTATTAGGCGATACGTTGCTGCAGGCGCATCTGTCTTTTTCGGGAAAACCATCTTCCTCGCGTCAATTTACCGCCGACCCCGTCGAGCCGAGGGTCGTGGCGTGAACTATGAACAATAGAAAGGGACGCAAGAAAAGGTGGCCTTGCTGCGGTTAAAACTAATTGCACATTGAAGGTGAAACAATAAGCGACCTTTAAAGAAAGCAGCGATTCCTGCATACTGCGAGCCTGGCGCGAAAAGAACAAAAAACGAGGAATGACGTCCGCGGAGCCCTCGAATATCACAGCCTTGTCTGAACTAAACGACTTTCAAATTCCTCCCAAATTATCTGCACACTTCTCGGAAAGCCGACGGCCTCCCTTCAGTCTTAACGAGCATCACGCGGTGGCTTGTATTTCTGATACCGCCCCTTCCCAAATATCAGCGCTCGCCGACTAAACGTTGCATGCTCTTTGAGGCGCGCATCCATTTTGGTGACTGGAGGTGCCCGGGGTTTAGCTGACAGCTAAAGAGAGGAAACTTTTCTTTTCTCTTTTTTTTTCGCTCCTAAAAAGTAGCGAGCGGCACCGATGCGCGATTCTGGGGCCTCTTCCCTTTTTCTCGCAGGTCAAAGCTCAGCGGCACGAAGAGGGAACGGCATTTCGCGCACTCATTGGCGGCTGCAGCGCGCTCCCTGCAAATGCCAGAGTGTAAAGGGACGAAGGTCGAAGAAAGGTCGAGGTTGAAGGGTGCTGCATGGAAAAGGGAACGCGCGTCGGCAAATATCCACGGCGACACCTCACGCGGATTCCGCTCTTCTTTTTGGTTGCTCCTTTGTTGTTGTTTTTTGTGGACACGAAGGCAGGCGCTCGGTAACCTGCAGCAGGGCCAGGGCTAACTGCACTGTTCCGAGTGCAGCACTTATATTACGTTGTCCGGATGTACGACTCTCCTCACTTTAGATGCCGGCTATTGGAAAGAGTCAGGTGCAGTGTTAGACCACGGCGAACGCTCTTTTATGCCCTCGGGGACAGGCAGCTGCGTACATATCTCCGCCGGTGTCGACATGAACATAGCGCACATGCAAGACGTGTTATAGAGGCTCTTACATGGAGGCTCGTGGTCCCGAAGGTTCGCGTCGACCGAGGAACAAAGAGTTGCTTCGGAACGCGGAGCAGGGTAGCAAAAGCAGTGCACTTGTATGGCGAAGAAAAAAGAGCGGAGAGCGCGGGAGATGGGAACGGGGCAAACGAAAGGTGCGCTCGCTTTCATACGAGGTTGAAGAGATTGTGGCGCGTGTGTTATCGCGCAAAATCGGCGTGTGACCGGGTGACCATTATTCGGCGTCCCGCCGCGTATCAGACTAACCGGCATGCCCGCCTTAGCCAATTGGTTATGCCGTGATGGACCAGTCACCAGCTGACCTTATAACAGCGCGAATCGCATACAGCGAGTTCTCGCAGGCACGAACTCCCACTGGGTCCATTTGTTAACGACTGGCTGGCGCCCGGACACTGACCGGTCACGGCAAGCAGCGAGGCAATAACTGAACATCGGCCAATCAGGAATGGGCCAATCAGGAATGGCGGGTACAGATTTGCGCATGCGTGCACTTTTACTACGGCTCTCTCATCATAACGTTATGTTAACCTTCACCTTCGCAGTTCATCTAAGTAAAGCTGTAAATGGGCCCGGTTGGTCTTTTATGCTTAACTTCCTCATGCGCTACTCTGCGTAGAGCAGTTTTTCGAGTTTTCGAGCTCAAGTTGTTTTCCTCGTGTTTTTAATAGCTTACTTAAAATGTATTTCCGCGCAGTAAGAACCAATTGATAGTTCACGCTCTGTCTGTAGGTGTAGCTTCTTTCGGGGATTGTTTCGTAGCCAGTGAGACGATATTCACATTTTTGCATTTCGAGGTATAATACGTTCTCTCTGCCCATACAGCGGTCAAAAGAGCTTTAAACAGGGCTCTAACCAGCGAGAAAGCGAGCGCGATTAACGGCAGCTCAGCGCCGCGTCCGCACGCAAGCCACGAAGGCTCTGTTGGCGGTATACGGCCCGCGCATCGTTACTTCCTACAGCACTCGCGGCGGGGCGCTGCAAATCGCGGCATCCCCGTCAGAGCCAGCATAGCCGAGTGCGGCAGTTTTTTTCGGGCTGGAGAAAGCTGCGTGCCGATGATGCGCGACCATCTGGACGGGGGCACTTCGCGCGCGGGGCTTTGAATGGGACGCTGTTGCCGATGGCGCCGCGTGGGCGAGGTGAACCGCCCCGCAGCAGCAGGTGTGCGCGTGGTATAGCGGCGGTTCGCATTTGCCACGGAGCCAAACACAGAGTATCCTTGTCGCGAGTTGCGGAGGACGCAGAGAAAAATACGAGGAAAAAGAGCGGAGCGAAACAAAAAACGCCGCTTCACGGGAACGGTACGGTGAAGCCATCGACGCTGAAGAGCGGGGAAGGCATGAGAGAAATTTTACACTCGTAGTATTCGCCTAGGTTCAGATTAAGGCCTCAACTGTTAAGACCGTGATGAGGGAACCTTGGCTGGTGTAAAATCCGTGTTAATCAGAGTGGATGTATTTTACACCATCGAGCAGCACGCGTTTGCCACGTTTCACGCTGTCGGCAATCGCGACTGATTCCTGATGCAAGACGCGCGACGTCCACCAGAGCCGTGGACGTCCACCAGAGCAAGCCGTGGGCAGTGGCCACTCTTCTCTCTCGTCTTCACCGGTTAAACAACGGTGGAAAAAAAAAAGAAGTGCTGGCTAATAAAGACCCCCAACGGCTTCGCCATATCTGGCGGCCTTCCTTCCTTTTGTGCAGCGTGACTGCTTCCGGTAAACTTCGCGCTGTGGGACAAAGAAATAAGCTCACAGTACTGAACGAAAGACCGCGTCTCAGAGGTTTTAAGTGCTAAAGTCATGTTGTTCAAACATAAGATTACTTTCTGGGCCCTTCAGTTGTTTACGTCAGTTCCGCTGAGTGTAGAAGTATAAGGCTATCATTACACTTTCGTTGTGGTTCGAAAAGGTAATAAAAAACTAGGTGATATTCGCCAAACGAAACTGCAAGCAGCTTCACTATTTGAGCAAGTAAACGCAATCCAGCAGTATTCTCGACGTCGTCTCCTGCCATGCACGCTCAGTAAATAGTGTACCGGCACGTGACGCAAAGAGTCCAATTAAATCACTTTTCCCTACGTTCGTTTATGTTTATAGAGCCACAGGCGGTTCAACTCAGTTCATGAGAATGATAGCCACCTCTGTCTTCTTCACCGAGTGCTCGGTAAAGAGCATAAAACGCATTAAAAAAAAAAAACTCCCAGGGCGGTTACCGCCGTGTAACGCGAAATTCAACGGCTGATGTTTGAGGTGATGAATTTATTATTATTTGTTTTCTTATCTGGTACAGTGCACGTGTTGTCACTTGTGACGCCACTGTGTTCCAACCACTCAGCGTGGGGCGTTCCAATGCCGTCGTGCTTGAGGTCTCTGCATGCTGACCAAATCAGCGTGGCGCGGTTACGCCATGGCAGCAGAACCACTAGACGTGCCTTTAGCAGCTGCCGCTAAAAAACGCTAGAGTTTAGAGTTTTGGAACCCAGCACTTGGGGATCCCAGTGAAATAGCGGGAACCACCGATACGCAGGTGCACACCGGAGACATTCAGAGTAGGGGTTTTCTGCAGCACACACAGGCGCCATGCTTGGGTTCATTGATTGCGCGCTATTACGACCAAGAAGAGAGGTCCTGAAGAAGGTGAAAATAAACATAAACAATGTTTTTGTTTCATATATGCGGTTTCTTTTCTGCAGCACATAATGCGCGCATAGTAACCCAAACAGACGCAGCAAACAAGGAATGCCTTCGGCCTTTTCAGGATTGTTTGGCACGTGCAACGCCATTTCGGTCGAAAAGTGAAATATGTCCAATGATAAGTCTCGCAAATGTAATTTATTTCCTGTGTTATTTATGTCCTCATGAAAAAAAAACACTAATAGAGTAAATATTCAACTTTTTAACTGAACCTCTCTAATTAGTAAATCTTTTTTTTTTTTTTTTGGAGTTGACCTGTTTGAACCTCCCATGCTTCCTGATGGCATCTGGAAGTCGACTAAACAAGGCGTACGCGCTTAGACTAGCAGCTGTTTAAGTCCGAAAGCAACCTAAAAAAATTTGTCACGTTTTGTCCTAAAATTCTGCGGTGCGGGTGTCTTCAGAAAGAAGTAAAAGCCTCGTGCGTCTTACGTTTGCTGTGAACGTGAGACACAGTGTAGAAGCAACGACGAATCAGCGCTGAAGCGAGCGGTCCCCGCTCCGACGGACGCCATCTTGTTGCCCCAACGCAAGTCCGCGTGAGGCACACGCTATTTCGAAAGAATTGCGTTCGCCTCCAACGTTAACACCCAACACGAAAGGCGTGCTGCGTTCTACGAGTGCGTATTTCCTAAAACTTCTTGAGCCTCCCCATTCTAAAAGTTTCTAATGTGACATTTTCCCGCCTAACCGTGGAAATTCGTTGACATCTCTGCGTCGTAACGGTAACTGGAATGTGCGTAATATAAGTGCGCGCATGTTTACATAACCCCCATGTTACATTAACTGAACGGCCAGGGTGGAAAGGAGACATTATGTGCCCGCACCACACCAGTGACACACCGAACAAGTGGCACGATCATGTTCGCGGTGTAGCCAGTAAGCTGAGATCGTAGCGCTTTGCCGAGAGCTCCGCGTTCATAAGGAGGAATAGCGTCTGTCTTTGATGAGTCACATTTCGGAAAGTCCGTCGTGTTCTCCGCAGGAAAGAAACGCCTTGCTTCTCCATAATTCGTGCAAGCTCTTGCTGGTGTACTCTGGGGCTGTGAACGCTCGCTTTGGCGAAAGGGTGTGACAGTGACGAAACAGCGCAGGGACACGGACAAAAAAGGGAGCACACGCACAGACAGGGAGGGCTCTGTCGTTGCGCTTCTCCTGCCATCCGTGTGCCTGATGTGCTTCGTCACTTTGGAACCTTGCTCTCTCTGACACCCAGCTTGATCTGTCTCCAGCAAATCAGGAGCCTGGCGGCCGAAGCAATTCGCTCTTTTGAATGGTGCGGGCTTACCTGGCTCATTCACTGTCGCATCGTTTGGGCTGCCAACATTGCAGCAGAGATGGGCACTAACGTGTTACTAAGCGCTTTTACCGGCGAAATGCATTGGCCCCTTGCTTTCTGCACCCAACTGCAGGTTCCACTTTGGCGCCAAACACTAAGTGTGGCAGCTACAGCCTCGAGCGGGCTGTGAGCTGCCTGACGCTACGGCTTCAAAGCAAACCCTGTGGCCTGGTGTTTATTGATCGGCTTTGTACACCATCTCGAGCGCCGCTCACGTGCACATGATCCCATACAATCGGCTCGAAGTTCTATCCAACGCGCTTTTGTTTACAGTCGGGAAATGTTGCCCAAGCGCAACATTTCCCGACTGTATGTGTTTCTCTCTTTACGGCGCCCCGTATGTGCCGGGCGACCTATACCTTGTGCTTTGCTCCTGATATGTATGTTTATGTATCCTTTTCTTACTTTCATCACTTCTATTGTCGTTTCACGCTGCGTATTATGCACTCTGCGGTGACAGTTGTTCGCTTCGCTGTAAGCTGGGCTTGATAGAGACGGATGAGAAGGAATGCCCTTGCCGGTTCAGCGAAAAACGAGGAGGGGGGGGGGGGGGGGGGCAGCGCGGCTTCCATGGAAGTCATCTTCGTGATTTGGGTGCGAAAATGACAGCTACATAAGAGCGGCGCGCGCGTCGTTTCTCGTGACGTCGAAAGATGAAAGGCTCGGAGGAGAAAAAAAAAAAGGATGAAAAAGACAGGAGAAGAAAACCGCCTAAGCAAAAGTGAAAAAAAAAAAACATTGCTTAGACTCCCGTCTCTCCAAGAACACCGTTGCCCTTAGGAGACCTAAGGTCAATATTAATAGCAAACGACGCGCTCGCGCATGATGCGGATTAAGAAGAAAAGGCAAATGTTGGGACTGAAGTTTATAGCCTGCACTGTGTGCAATGCTCTAATAGCTGCACGGCTGTTGAATGGGTTGCTGTGGTACCTAGATACTATACATAATCGAAGCTCGTACAGAAGCATGCTTTGTGTAATTCAGCACAGAATTCTAATGCAGTGTAACTAGCGTAAGGTGCGCAGGATGCTGCAATAAGTTTGTCGCGTAATTTTATTTCAATTTTACAAAGTAGCATTTATGTTACCATTCTTGACAAGTTTTCTGTTATCCCCTAGACGCAGCTATAAAACCTCGTTATATATAAAACCTTGTTAATTCGACGTCCGTGGCCCTCCTGCTTGGCAATGAGGCACACATCGACGAATGGTATGCCCCACTTTTTGCTGTCGGCAATATATTCCAATGACTTCATACTCGAGCTAATTCGTAGGAATTTGGCCGGGTTTCGGTTAAGTCGGACAGGCAGCGGAACTTGCATCAATACTCCGTCTTTTCCTTCTTTGTTGTCGTCGCGGGTGCGTCGCGGTGCGTGCAGTCAGCGTTGTTTGTGCTATCTCATAGCCTGTAATCGGTTTGGTTTTAACGGCTTTAACGTCCCAAAGCAACTTAGGCTATGAGGAACGCCGTAGTGGTGAAAGGCTCCGGTAATTTCGACCACCTGGGGTTCTTTAACGCGCATTGACATCGCACAGTACATGGGCCTCTAGAATTTCGCCTCCATCGAAATTTGACCTCCACGGCCGCGATCGAACCCGCGTCTCTGGGGTCAGCAGCCGAGTGCCATAACCACTGAGTCACCGCGGCGGCTCCTAGCCTGTAATCATTTGACATTACGTCGTGTGTGTGTAAACAATTTCTCGCTTTTTTTTTACGTGGTGTTGTCTGTGTTGGTGAGGAGAGACTGTTGCCCTGACTGTCCACAGGTCATGTGTGTTGGTTCATCGCACAGCGTGCACACAATGCGCCGTTTCGAGAAACTGCTCAAAACAGCTACTGCAATGCAAATTTCTCGTGCGGAAGTTTTCTTTAGTGCGCTAGAATTTATAGTGGCCGTTCCTTGCATTTAGCCGTTGTGGCTTTTTCTGTCTGCGCGTTTGTCTGAAGCCGGTCTTGTGGCAGCTGCTCAACTGGCAACCGAGTGGTGGGCAGGTGAGCAGCCTGCCCACGATGTCAGGCGGTACCTTAATACCCCTGTCACACGGGCACTTTCGATCCTCATTGAGCTCGATCTGCATCGAGATTTTCGAGCACGCTCGAAACATCCGGTGCTACACGGGCATTTTCAATGCTCATTGAGAAGTTTCCCCCATGTGTGTTAGGTGGCGCCAAATGTTCCGCCGACAGCCATAACACGGCGATGTCCGGCAACACTGTACAGTCGGGGGCAGCGGCAGCCAAATCCGTAGCCAAATCGGTACATTGCGTATCTGCGCCAGGTTTTTGTGGCGCACCTCTGCTGCTGTGCGATGCAACCCGAGGGCCCGCAACGCCTCCGCGATTTCTGCATAGACTGCGGCGTTTCTCTTCTGGCGCCGCAAATCATTTAGGCGGTCCTGCAAGCAGTCGATTAGAGCGGCTGTCTCGCGCTCGCTCCATAGTTTCCGCGTCGACGAGCAGGAGGACGCCATCTTTGTTTACACTGACGGTGAAGCTTGGAGCGTGACGTAGAGATTATTTTAAAATGTTTGCATATAAGCAGGCATAGTACCTGAAAAATGTTCTGTATTACATTTTAATCAATTACAACGACAACAATTGTGGTTTGGTTTTGTTAACTTGTGTTTATTTTTATAGCTTCATGAGAGCGAGAGTGTTCTCAATTGTGCTTGGAACCTCAAGCACTCTTGAGGAATCGGCATCGAGTCAAGCAGGATCGAGCTAGATTGCGCTTGAAAGTGGCCGTGTGACAACCGTCGATCTGCATTGAGTTCGATGAGCATTGACTCAATGAGTATCGAAAGTGCCCGTGTGACAGGGGTATTAGTTAATCGTGAGAGGCTGCTCGGGTAAAGCAACCTGGGTCGCAACCTTACCCAAGCAATCCAAGTCCCACCGGTGGCAACACCTACCATGGCAGGGCAGTGGCGCATCGCTTGACCGCTGCACCACTGCGCCAGGAAGGGGTATGAGGACTCCCGGGTATCTGTGAACGTAGAGAATGACCAGTTCCGCATATATGGACAATAACCATTTTCTCTATCCGAACAACTGCCATCCGTGAACACTGAATCTGGACACCGGAAGCGAAGGGAAAACCGAACTGTTAGCGCACCTAATTCGCGTTTGGGCGAGCTAGGCAAACCGACCTTTTGTTGTTTTTTTATTTTCGGAAATAAAGGTATGTCGATGGGAGACCACTTTGTTGCGTTTCTCTTTCCTCGCTTCCCCGATAATTGGACCTTCGTTTAATTCGGACATTTTCTTCGCTCTCGCGAAATCCGAATTAATGGTGTTTTATTGTATATACATAGACATGGTAAGATAGCCAGGTTCTATGCATAAAGCATGAGTACTGCTGAAGAGATCATTAAACGCTCGTGGTTAGATCACGCACTAATTTTCCGGCTAGACGACTGTTTGCAGTGCACATGCCGTCAACAGCACTTTGTAGAATATCGTCAGAAGCCAGCACTACGGCTCCTGTTGAGATGCAGATAGCGAGCAAGGCTCTACAGGTGGCGCAAGATTAGACATGTGTAAGCTAGCCATAAGCCAGTTTGATAAACCACCTTCTACAGAGCCATGCTCAGTATATCACCATCTGGAATGCTTATGACGAAGCTAGAGGTGCCGGAGCCATACTCATCTATTAACAGCTCATAACGTCCGCTGCGTCGACACGCTTATTATGCGCGAACGTTATCGGGGGCAACGTGCAAGATTTCCTCTCAATAATCAGCTCTGCGAAGGTCTCTGACTCATTATCCACGCACCCGGCGCAACAGCAACCTGCCTACGCGTTTCTCGAGCATTTCTAGGAATCGACGAGTGCACTGTGGAGGGCACCTTGCTGTACGGATGCAATCATGCAGATGAGGAGACCGGTATTCCATCATTCTGTCCGCACTCGCAATATTATGCGGGTCCTATTATGTCGTTTAAAACAATTACGCGGTATATGGCGATGCGGAGACGCACCCTCTGCGTGTACCGCAGCTGAGCCAGAAGACCGTGACGTCATAACCCCGCTGTCCAGTCGGAGCGTTTTTCATCATAGGAAACATTGCCTTCGCAAAAAAAAAAAAATCTTGGCCAAAAACGATTCCCCCCCCCCCCCCCCCCCCTAGTTCCATGCCTCCCTCGCCTTCGGTTGGGCTTGTTAGTTCGTTAGGGTCATCTTTTGTTCAGCCTTTTGTGCCTCCTTCTCCTGGAAGCGAAATCTACGACGTGTGACATTCCACGGATGCTTTAGAAGACAATTACGGCTCTTTATAGTAGTAGCCCGCATAGCCTGTTAGTCCTGAGTCTTGTTATAGTGCAGTTTCACTGCAATGGATAACAATGAATCGTGCGTCAAAGAGCGTCAATTAGTCGCGCGCGCGCCCTTCTGTCAAGAGTTCTATAGCTGATACCATTCGACCCTAAGCGGTCAAATCGCAGCGGCACGGAGCATTGTTATTCGCCTGTCCTTAAGAGCGTCTCTCCGCCCCCGTATGCATCCGTCTCAGCCGGAGAAGTGCCAAGGAAGAATTTAGACGTCGCCAGTCAGGAATTCTGCTTTTGGATGTTCGCGTGAGCCGGAATCACGACTGTTTTCGCCAAACACTTGGCGCTCACAATTTCGCAACTCCCCCGCTCCGCGTCTGCGGTTCGTGTTGCAGCCGTCGTTAGGAATTTCGGACAGCTGGACAATTGTAGGAGTCGCGTCTTTTGGTATAGCCAGCGGTGAAGGAACTGGACCGTGGTTTTCCGCAGGATTTAGATTCTAGGTGATCTCCCGCAAACATCAAAGACACCGGAGTCTCGGTTCCTCGCCTAACGTTTCTTTCAAAGACATTCAAAGTTTATGCTATATGGGCGTCTATTGAGACAACGAAAATATAAAGCCCTTTTGGATGACAAAAAAAAACAACAATTTTTTGCAGAATCTGCAGTTCCAGTCGTGTTACCAGTGGTTTCAAATACAACAGGGATCGGGCTTTCCGTTTTCAATGTCGTAATTCAATGTCGTGCAAAAAAATTGGCGGTGCTTTAGCTCTCGTTAAACCTAGAGTGACGCGATAGCTACAGCTGGCCGAGTGGAACTTGGTCACATGACCAACCACGTGACGAACCACGTGATCAGCCACGGCGCCGCGCCGCCGGCAGCTGCTCCGCACCACGTGTCCAACCACGTGACAGCGTGGCGGCACCGCCACGCTAAAGGCTCGAAATGCTACCGTAATGTAGCTATCGCTACAGAATGCTTCCCGCACTCGGGAAAGAGGATCAAGAGTAATTTGCTGACGGGGCTGCGAGTCGAGCCTCCCCTCTGGCCCGACGCGACTCTGCGGTGTTTTCATGAACTCAGTAACCGGTTTTCTGCCGGACGACTCGACTCAACCCAGCCCTGTCGAGTTCATGCAAACGCCGCTGCAGGCAAAACAACTGAGCTGGACTACTGCCCCGAATTCCTGGTAACGAGATTGCCTCTTTGCAAGCGTTCCTCCCGCAGTAAGGCGTGCGCAAACGAGGAGGCACTGACCCTGGTTGCGTTATTACCGAGAATATCGAAATATATACGAAAATGCGGCGAAGCGTTGCCATCTCACCAACTGTTTTCCTAGAAGTGGGAGTGCTCGCCGCGTAGGTGATCTCGACAAGTCTCGCTCATCTTGCATGCCACAATCAATAATGGGCCACTGTAAGGTCTCAACAGCGAACAACGGAGCCAGCTCATCACGCAGAGGAACGCTCTAACGCGATCCCTAGGGAGGCCGGCTGCATCCGTGCCCATCCAGGAGCCCCAGTTACGCGGTAGTTGCTGGAGCGTCTGTGCGAAACACGAGGACGCCAAAGCTTCTTCGGGCGTCCACAATTGCAAGCGGAACTAACCGCTCTGAGGAATGACTGCAACCATGCGCTCAAATTTCACCACATGGCTACGATTCACGCTGATTTGTATCTTCGCGTTACTTAGCAGCTGCATTTGTATTTTTTTTCATACTTTGTAGTATTCGCATAGTGGCTGCGTAAACAGAGGGAAAGGTTTACAAAGATTATTAACCGCGCTTTTAGCACGTCACTGCCTCTGAAATACTTGACGAAATTTCGATTAAGTCTAAAATTATCGCTGCGAGCAGTACAAGATGCTTCACTGGTAGTTTCACACTTTAAGAAACAAGGACGCACGCTCACAGACTCAGATGCAAGGAAGGCAGGACCGGTGTTAGAGACATGGCGGCCCCGTCTTCTGCTCAGCCTTTTTTTTTCTGATTTTCGCTGCAACTCTTGCTTCTCCTGCGAGTTCCTAAAGCTATACTGAATCCTGTAATGAAATGGCAACTGCGTCAAAAAACCAGGTCGTCAAGTACACGAAAGCTGTCGTTCTGATCTTCAGTTTCGCCAGGCTCAGACATTTCACGAAGCTTTTCTCAAAAGTGGTTCTTGAATGGTGGCTTACGGCGCGGTTCAGGTGTCCAAAGATATATGAGACAGATACTGCGCCATTTCCTTTCCCCCAAAAACCAATTATTATTATTATTATGCGTGGTCGATACCCCATGGCTATACGGCCAGTTGCCAGTCGACGGTTACCGTTTAATACCGAATATCTTATTCGAGAACCAAGAATTTACGAACATAGACCATAGACAAAGTTACTCAACGTTGGGACGCGTTTCGGCTGCGTCCCTTTCTTACATATACGTCCTCGTTTGTGGTGCAGAAAGTCTAACGAACAAGTGCTACGGACGATGCGTTTCGAAAATGAAAATCCAGCTCCGAACTCTCGCCGGAAGTTTTTTGATGCTCCGGCTTTAGAATTATGCGCGCTTAAGAGTAAGCAGATGTTGATCCAACAGTGCCGATTGCAGAAGGAGTGAGATTGTTCGCGTGTAACGGTTCGTGTATTTTGTATCCGGCGTCCGCGCGCGTTCCAAACACGACATCAAAAGGAGCGATACCCAAAGACAAGGAATTGGCCTGCAGAGAGCCGAGAATTTGCAAATTGAGTCCCTCAATCGATTCGTGAGTTTGCTAGCGACGTAAGAAAGCGGTTCGAAATTCACTGGTTTGTTTACTACTAACTCAATGGATACCGTGATTCCCGAGTGAGCAGCGTTGGTGGTGGTGGTAGTGGTTTTATTAAAAATAATAGTAAAAAGGAAGCGTTGCCTAGGAATCGTAATCCAATGCGAACGCGGTCAATAGCTCTAGAAGGAATTCTTTAGCTATACCAATCATTACAGCTAGAGCTAGAACACGTCGCTCCTATACGTAGACTCCGCCGCACGAAATCGAACAAAGTGTGCCGCCAGAACTCCTTCCTCTTTAATCAAGACATAGTTAAGCATGCAATGGCAGGGATATTGTGCGAGGAGGTGGGGAACTTCACGACGTGACTAGTTTGATATACACAGACCTTTTAAATTATATTATTTCGCCTGATGTTGTTTGCCACCGAAAGCCGCGGTGCTGTTTAAATAACTTGTTTATGCTACTATACGAGCATTACAGCGACGCCGGATATATACTCAACGCGAGACCACGTGGCGCATATACGCCAAGTGGTACACTTTTGGAGAAGACAACACCTTTCCTTACGATGCTTGTGCCGTCGGAAGTCGTCTCTTGACATTCGCGCACACATTGAATAATGCATTTAGTCGTAGGAAAGCGGGCCTGTCAAGTCGTGACAAATGCACGTTCGAAATTTCCAAAGTTCGCTGTACGAAGAATCTCTGCCAGAGCCGCGGCGCCCACTTCCCGCGAATGCCATTTAGAGTCACACGCTGCTTCCCACATTATTATTTCGCTTTCACTCAGATCTGGGTTGTTTCAGCTGGCAGCTTCAAGCCGCGCGGCATATACGAGCTCGCGTATTTTGACGCCGTAATCTTGTCTCCGCCCGCTGTCGAATTTCCTCAGGCTTGTGACGGCTCCTCTGCACACGTCGCGGAGCATCATTCGGTGTAGACTCATCCGCATCTGTCTGAGACCGCGTTTCCGCGGCGCGTACGCCGCAATGCGCGCACGCGGCCTATTCGCGGGCGATAAACAGGTGAAATAGCTGTGTGTACGTTTGGGAAACCTTTAGTAGTGGTACGTGGTTGCCGCACGTAACAGCTGCGCTTTCAAATAACTCCTGCCTACGAAAAATAGCGCGAAGTAAGAGCAAATAGCCACACGTTTAGTGGAACGAGAGGGGTTAATTAGAGAGTTTTAGCATGGCGGAGTCGTACTTGAGCAGACGTACGCCTCCATCGCACGCGCAGTGACCCCACCTGGCCCCACCCCTGAAACTGAGCGTGCGATGGAGGCGCCGGGTAACCTGGTATACCTCCACGCTAACACGTCGCCGCTATGCTAAAACTCTCTATCATCAGCGGCGCGGCCAACCTGCGTCAGGGTTGTCGTAAAGCAGTGTCGAGGCCTGCGTCGCGTACTTAGAAGAATTGACTTGTGCGTCTGGGAATCCTTAATTCGACAACAAAAAAAAAGGGGGGGGGGGGGCGACGGCGGAAAAGGAAACTATGTGGCCTGAATACTTTTAACCCAAGCTGTGCCTAACTGTTTTCAGGCATGCGCAAGGGAAAAGGCAACGAGGCCCTCATGCCTTAAATATTAACACAGAATACGACGGAACATGTCACGAAACGAATGCACTCGGCGTGTGGATAAACATTAAAACAGAATGAGAAGGTCTCTGCGTTTCTAAAGACGCGGCAAATTGAGAACGATTGAAGACTTTGATATTGCGGTTTGTTGCGATCCGAATTTATGGCATAGCCCAATGTAGGAACTCAACACACGGATCTGAACTATAGCGAGGCGCCCCCAAATAGCCTGTATACGGCCTGACCACGCACAAGTTATATGTGTAGAGTCAAGCTTTTAAAGTGTGCGGGAAAGAGGAGATGAGGAAAGGTGCTTAGCGGCTGCAGATAGTTACTCTCACTTTGAGCATAGCCATGGTGCGAAAGCGCCATTTGCATGGCTTCCCACGTGTACTAGTTTTCATCGAAATGATTTTTTGCTGGTGCTCTTTGCCTATATAGCATTCGATTATTTTTCGGCAGTCTTCTGCCTTACCGTCCAAACCCTGAGCGCATTTTTTAGCACTTCGTGGCCCGATGATTTTCAGAGGTGACGTCATCTGCGTGCTTTCCTCTAAGTTGCGCTTATGCAGTTCGAGTCGGTTTTGAAGGCACCGAAGCCCTCCATAGGATTGTTACAATGGTTCGGCTTAGATGATTTGTGTCGTTAATTCCAGGCATTTGCGATCCATGCCTCGCATACACAACGTCCAGCCCGTCGGCATATTCAACAAGCAGTTGTGCCATTTGCGGATAAATGTACCGGAGGGCCACAGGATACCAGGAAAGAAACTAACTTGGCGCAAGTAATCGCGTTCAAGGTGTGGTGGTGCCTCCTGAAGGTTTGCATTTTCAACAGCTTTGTGGCTGCCGTTCTAATCTACGCGCTGTGCGAGACTTTTTAGAGCTTCCATACATCGCCTACTTTGTTTCTCAGCCGTTAATAATGGAGAGCCGATGATAGTAAGAAACACGCTGCGGAGGTCGCTTCAATGGGCCTGCCGATCTTAACCGCCGATTCTTTGTAGCACTTGATTTGATGCTCGTATTGATGTGACAGCGGACGCGGTGTTGTGACACTATTCGCTTCAATCTTGCTCTGAACCTTGCGTTTCTCTCAGGGCTCCCTGCAGAGAACCGCTTACTGATTCTGTAAGTGACTAATGCCAAGCCGCGCGTGTATAGTAGTGAGTATATGTGCATACCGTATTATAAATGCATGCCCTGCTTTTTTTTTTCACTCGGTTTTTAGTGTGCGGCATTGACATAGAATATGCAAATGAAAGGTCTCCAGTGTGAGCGAATGCTACAGCTCCTACTTATGACGCTTCAGTTTCACAAATGCCGGAGTCCAAGCGCTGCGAGTACAGTTATCGGTTTCGCATCAGCTTTCTGCCGCATATGCTCAGACCACGCCGGAAGATGACGCTTCGAGTGTAATGTTTCAGATCTAAGTGCGCACTGATGCTCCGGAAGGGGGGGGGGGGGGGGGGGGAGCATGCAAGAGGCACCGCCGTTCGGCGCACCACAAACTGTTACTGGCGGCGCGTTGCCCGAGCCACCTTAAACTCCCTGCCGCTATGCTTCTTTTCTTGAGTAAAAACATTGCAGCTAATGTCTTCTCAGAAGCAGCTTAATTTTTGCCATCGCAGCGCCAGAGTGGCGTCACATGCACCTACTCATAAGATTACCTCGTTTGATGAGCTAATTTGCATTTTCCACTTTCACGCCATAGCGGCTGGGATTCTTAGTAATGCCATTCCTGATGCGAATCTATAACCTCACAACTTCAACTGCTTTCAGGCCTATAGCTCAGTGTATACATACCTCAAGTTGAGGATACCTAGAAGCAGATATATTTTATTTGAGCTAGAATCAAATCTAGCTCGTCAAATAAATCCAGAAAAAAATTCTCGGTATATGATATCTCAAAGAGAGTGACACGCACCCGCAAGTTTCCTGCCTAACGGACATGATAAATGACGAATTGCTCTGCCATTTCAACGCTTTCCGCGACGTGTATAAGACAGCGGTATTGTTTGCCGGCTTCGCGGGAGAAAAAAAAATGATGGGATGTTCTCGGAAAGTGCTGCAAGAACACCCCGCTGAGCGGCTTTCAGACGTCAGCGGCTCAATGAAAACATCAAAGAAAAGGGAATTTTTTTATTCGAAAAAACGCCAGGCGCAATATAACGCTTTATTCCGCGTACGGGTCAAAGTTAGCGCCCCGCCCAAGAGTATATCAGGAGACACTTCGCTTATGCTTGCCAGTTCCTTTACGGAAGCTATCGGCACGCCCGTGCGCCACTGCCGGCATCGTTTAATCTCGGCGACGAGTGACGGTCGATCAGACCCTTTCTTCGGGGAAGGCCTTCAAGGAGATTTTCAACCCTAAAGGACTGGTGGCTGAATCCAGTGCCTGGAACTGCAATTCCATCGAGCGGCTGGTGTTGAAGCTCACGTCGCTTCGGATACATTCAAGGTTTGAGCAGTTACTGGTCTTTTGTTAGCGCCTCAAGTCAGTTAGGGAGTCAGCGAAGCTTCCACAGCAGTCAGTGAAGAGCGCCACAACACACAGAGAGTTTTCCTTCGAGTAGTCCTTTAACGAGCTGATCGATGAAGCCGTTCGGTTTGAATGCATAGAGCATCCGAGCTCAAATCTTCAAATGTGCTCTTTTGAAAAGCTCTAGCGCTGCTCAGAAGATAAATGAGGGGAAAGCGAATTCTCGAATTTCGTCGCCAATGCCACACTGCGCGTGTGGCTCAGTATAGCAGGAGATACTGTTTCTTTAGACAGGGTACGACACCAGTGAATCTCCTCCTGCTTTGTGGCAGGAACGTCCAAATATGCGACATTTTCGGGGCAATATTTTGCGTAGGCACTGCATAGCTCACCTGAATACTATTAGAGAACATCCATGTCTTTACAAGCGCACACATACGCGGCCACGTATAGCATACCCTGCATACTTGGCCCCGTAGGCAGCAGTGTGGCTTAGCATGTTATCCAGCCTAGCTTGGAAGAGGAGAAGGAGATGCTGCACACGAAGAACAAGATAGGCTTAAAAAGATGCATGGGCTTCTATGGAAGCTTTTGTGATAAGAAAAAGCAGAAGAAAGGCACGATATCCGTCGCCAACAGCAAGCGCGAGCAGTGGGAGTGCACTTGTGCAGCAGT